>ML804844.1:80655-90785 GCA_009831015.1 Picea engelmannii | reverse complement strand
ATCATACATATGAGCACCAACTCATAATGAGGCTACAACCTCAGTTTTGCAAGATGCTACTTGCTGAGAGCACCAACTCTCTGTTTTCTCTAGCACCCACTAGAAGGAAGCACCAACTCCCTGGTTTCTCTAGCACCAACTCCTTGAATGTTTCCAGCACTAACTGGATGGAAGCACCAACTTCCAATCATACAGGCACCAACCTGCATAACAGAGAACAAGATTTCTCCCTTGCACCACCCTTCCACCCTGGTTTCTCTGTCTGTAACTAGATGGAAGCTACAACACCCTGTGTTCAAGCACCCACTTGAACCTATGAGGACAACAGTACTCCCTAGCACCTCCCTTCCACCCTGAAATATAAATCTTTGCTACTGAAACTTATTACAGTGATATAATGTTCAATAGTGGCTTACCAGACTCATCACTTTTCTGCTGCATTTCGTCGCTCTGTCTGCCTCACTGCCTTCCTGCACACATGACTTGCACTGTCTGTTCTTCTTCTCTTTATGCTCTATGCGCCATGTCCATTCACTGCACAATTCCTCTTCTGTTCAATTCAGCTGCTGCACTCTCCTCCTTCTTTACACATGAATCACCTTCAACAACGACAATCACAGCTACATCAACAACAACAACAACAACCACATCTCTTCTCTGTACTATGTATTTATAGCTTTTGTGCACCTTATGCATGCAATGCGCACAATACCTCTGCATACTCACACCGCGCCGATATCCTCCACAACTCGAGTGCTCTGTCTGATCATCATCATGACTCTTCAGCTTCTCTAGCCATTTTTCAGTCGTTCAGCATCACTATATGTTATGCTAAGATTCCTCAGCCTCTCTGGCAGTTGAGACTCTTCATGTTCTCTATGACAGTCGAGCTCACCTTCTCTGTTCCAGTTACAGGCTTCAATGCTCATCCAGCTGTCAATCACCTCCATGAGCATCTTCATCCCTCTTGAATATTCCCAGAGACTCTTCATCTCCTCTGTCAATCACCCCGAAGTGTCTTCGATTCCTCTGGCAGAAACCATCAGTGGTTTCTGGCAGTTACACTGTGACATGCAACAGTAGCCCTCCGATCTTCCTCAGTTTCATCTGCACCATTGGATTAGCTCTGAAGGATATTTTCTTGATTCATGCATTTCACATTTTCGCAATTCATAGATTCTGCGATGAGGCATCTTGACTCTTCATGTCGCGAGCTCCGAAAAGGAGCTTGGCTGCTCTAGCTCCCTCCTCTATGTGACCACAGGCAGTGACCACTAGTTACAACGACATTTCACCTTTTTGGTATTTCGACATTCGCATGGTGAAGCTTAGAATCTCTAGCTTCTTCCTCCATCTTCCATCGATGTGACCAATGGCTGTGACCATGCGCTTATGCATAAAGCGGTTTTGCGATTTTGCATTTCGTGAATTTGGAGATGAGGCATCTCGACTCTCCAAGTCGCGATCCCCGAAACTCTGAAATGGAGCTTATCTGAATTGACTCCTTCCCTTCTCGTGACCACCGGTGGTGACGATAGGCTATGCCAAAAGGCACTTCATATTTCATGAGTTTCAACACCATGCTTCGTTGACTCGAAGTCAGCAAAATTCCAATCGCTTGTCACTTGTCTTATGATTTGACAATTCAGATCTGATCTTGATTCAATAGCTCAGATCATATTGCAATTTCACATATCACGATTTCGACATTCTTGTGGTTATGTTTCTTGCCTCTCCAAGTTGCGATTCGCGAAACTCCGAAATGGAGTCGGATCAATGGTCTAGATCACACCTTGATCTGATGGTTGCGATTAAATCGCGATTTCGTATATCATTGTTTCTAAGATGGAGGTTCTTGTCACTCCAAGTCACGATAGGCGAAGCTCCAAGATGGAGCTCAGATCAACGGTCCACATTATTGGTGATCCGACGGTCCTGATCTTTTCGCGATCTCGCATCTCGTTGTTTCTTAGATGGAGATTCTTGTCACTCCAAGTCGCGATAGGCGAGACTCCGAGATGGAGCTCAGAACAACAGTCCTCGTTCTTGGTGATCTGACGATCCTAATCTTTTAGTGATCTCGCATCTCACTAATCCTTAGATGGAGATTCTCATCACTCCAAGTTGCGATAGGCGAAGCTCCGATATGGAGCTCAGATCGACGGTCCAGAATCCTTGGTGATCTGATGGTCAAGATCTTTTCGTGATCTTTCATATCGTGAGTTTGAACCTCTTTCCTTTGGATTTCATGACTTGTGAAACTCCGAAATGGAGTCTTTGTGGTGCTCTGATCTTTCGCCACGCGTCCTCTTGATCAACGGTCCAGGACTGTCCTCAATGGATGGCCAGGATTCCTTCACGGTTTTGGAGAGTTGGATGACTCTTGGACTTATCCGCCTTGTAGCTTTACCATATCTAATGGCTATTGAGCCTTCGTAGATACCCCAGATCCTATGGTCCAGATCTTCTCACTATTTTGCCTCTTCGCGATTTCGCCGCTTCATGATTTCGTCCACCTTCGCGATTTCCCTGCTTCGCGATTTCGCCCAGCTTGCGATTTTGTCACTTCGCAATTTCACCACTTCACAATTTTTCCACTTCGGTGGTGAAGTGTTTCGACACTTCAACTCCTGATATCCGAAGTTCTAAAATGGAGTTTACTCTTCCATTATCATTGTGCTGCTGATCATGCTGATCTTTGCCATCGTTGTTATTGCCATCAATGACAAGCTTACTCCCAACTGTAAACTTTTCAACATTATTCTAGTTAGTAATCATGGGTGTGGTCATGGGCCTACAATCCTCCATCTGGAATCTCCTCAGAATGTCAAAATCATACTTCCCCTATCCCATAATGATGTGTCTAGGCTCCTGCCAAACCTCCAACCCCAAAAAATAATGCATTAATCCAATATCTATCATATTGAACTCTAAAGAAAGGATCTCCTTGCAGCTAGTAATGAGTCTCTCAGCCCCTGTAATGAAAATATCATCAACATATAGCAAGAGTCTTAGAGGATACTCTCCAACCATAATGAAGTATAGGTTCGGATCCACCTCACTCTTCCTAAAGCCCAACTGCTAGAAGTAGGAATGAATACTAGAATACTAAGCTCTGCGAGATTGTTTCAGCCCATACAATGCCTTCTTATGTCTGCACACATGAGATTATCTCCCATGCACCTCAAATCCCAATGGATTCTCAATGTACACCTCCTCCTGTATGAGATGATTCATAAATGATTTCTTCACATCCATCTCATGGATATTCCAACCCATCTCTGTTACAATAGAGATCACTACCATGATCGAGGTATATCTAGAAACTAGAGTGAAGGTCTCATCATATTCGACTACCTCAACTTGTGCGAACCCCTGAGCCAGAAAATGAGCTTTCTACTTCTCAATGCTTCCATCTACAACATACTTGATTTTGTAGAGCCATCTAGAAGTCACCATTGACTTCCCCTCGAGTCTAGGAACAATATCCCAATACTAATTCTTCATGATGGAACTGGACTCTTCCATCATGGCATCTCTCCAAACTTGTCTTCCAGCAGACTCCTCAAAAGTGGATGGCTCAGAGTCCCTGATGCTTCTCACCATCGCAATGTAACTAAAAAATCTCTCAAGAGGTTTACTCTCCCTCACAGCCTCCCTGGGATTCCCCACTGAACCTTGTGCCTCTCTCAGATTATCCTAAGGCCACTTGGGCTTCCTCCTCTCTAAAGTAGTGTCCCATGGAGGGGACTCCCCCTAATCAACCCCATCACCTGAAGACTGTGAACCTAAAGTAGAATATAGAGCACTTGATCCTAGAACTTGTGGGCTAGTAACCTGTGATCCTGACATCTGTGGCCCTGTAACTTGTGGACCAGTTGTCACCGAAGTTGCTAGACCTAAACTCTGTGTCACTAAAGTTTGATGTAGACTCACTTGAATCTGAGGTGTTGACTTCTTACCCCTCTTAGTCCCTCATGACTTCCTAAAGGCTCTATCCTACTCAAATCTCACATCCCTTCTCAAAAATGTCTTCGTCAAGGAAGTGATGTATATGCGGAAATCCTTTGAAGTCTCACTATACCCAACAAAAATCCCCTTTTCTTTCATGGGTTCTATCTTTTTCCTTTTCTTAGAAGGGACATGTTAATATGTAAGGCACCCAAAAATACTAAAGTGCCCAACCTAAGGATTCTTCCCAGAAAAAGCCTCCTCAGGAGTCTTATCCCCCAATTCTCTGTGTGGACTCTTGTTATACAGATAAACTCCAATGTAACATTCCTTAGCCCAAATAAAGAGTGGAAGCCCCTGATCATGCAACATGGCTCTCGCATCCCCAACTGTGGCCCTGTTCTTCCTCTCATCAACCCCATTCTATTGTGGGTTGTAATGAATAGTCAACTCCCTCTTGATGCCCTCTCTTGCACAAAATTCATTAAACTCCTTGGAGGTATACTCACCCCCATTATTTGTCCTCAATACTCTGGTTTTCCTCCCAATCTAGTTCTCCACAAGAGCCTTAAACTCTTGGAACCGATTGAATACTTGTCCTTTGGTATTCATCAAGAAAATCCAAGACTTATGAGATAATTCATCAATGAATATGACATAGTACAAACAACCACTCAAATATGTAGAAGACATGGGACCACATACGTCAAAATGAATCATATCAAGTATACATGTTGCTCTGTTGTCACTTCTTGGAAAAGAATTCTTGGTGTACTTTCCCAAAGAACACCTCTTGCACATTCTTGGTGCTATGTACTAAACTCTGGCACTCTAGTCACAATATCCCTCAGTATCCTCATAGCCCCATGATGTAGATGGGCCATCCTCCTATGCCATAGCTCACAAAGATCATCATTGTTAGAAGTATGATACAATGCACTAGATGGATTAAACATGAGCTTGTACAACTTCTCATGTCAAGTACCAATCACTTTGGTCGAGGTGATACTAGGGCCCTTGGGAAATAGGATCACATCTCCATCATGGAACAACACCTCATATCCCCTCTCCTCAATAGTAGAAATTGAAATCAAGTTCTTATTCAATCCAGGAACATATAGGACATATCTCAACAACATGGGAGGTAGAGACTCCCTCTAAAATAATGTTTCGCACTACCAACTGCCTTGAACACCTATTCATCTTCAAGAACTACCTCAATATCACCAATCTATGTAAGATATATCAAATTATCATGTACACGGTTCATATGGCAGGAGTCACCACAATCATTATACCTAACACTAGAATGAGTGGCTCTAGTGGAAAGCACACCACTAATGAAAAATCCTTATCGAAACTGGTGGAAAACTCCTCCACCTCTGCTAAAGTTGTTTCCTTCTTCTTCTTCTTATTAGGACATTGTCCTACATAGTACCCAAACTTGTGACATGCAAAGCTCTTGAATTTTCTCATGTCCTTCTTTCCTTCACTCTTTGGTTTGTTTCCTCCCTTAGGACCCTTTTTGAATTTATTCTTGGTGTTGGTAGCAAGAGACACATTCTCCTAATCATGACCAATAGATGAATTGCCATGCACATAACCTCTCTGAGTTTCCTCCTGAAAAAAGTCATCCCAAAGATGTTCCGACTTGGGAAGTGTTGGCCCTTGACCAAGTTTTGAGGATCCTTGGTCATGTTTGACCTATTTTTGGGACTTCGACATGCTATTGAAGGCAGAGCGCAAGACAAAGAGGAGATCGCGGGATATCGACCCCCTTTTAGGGATTTTGGGATTTGGGATTATGTAATGGGTATGGGAGTGTTGGCCCATGGGTTTACCCATTTTTAGGCCCTATTTTTTAATGTATAAATAGAAATCTAGGCAATGTAGGAAATAGTTCAATCTATGTGATCGAAGAATTGTAAATTGTGCTAAGTGCAAGTAATAGTTGCAACAGCTTCGTGCATACTGTGTGAGACTTGTAGAGCTAAGTGCAAGTTATTGTAAGAGACTGTGGAAGGGTTTTTGCTATAACTCAAGAAAGGGAGGATCTAGCGAAGAGTGCACAGATCTCCTGTCCTCTGCGAAGTTGATATGAATTCTTTATGCATGTAAGAAGATTGAAGAAATCTAATAAAGAAGACGAAGATTTGGTGGACGTAGCCCTAGGGTGGGGGTGAACCACATACATCCTGTGTTGTGAATGATTTGCGCGATGTGTTGATGTGTTTATGTATTTACTTTCTTAGTGATTTGATATAGATGAATGATAAGTAGATCTGTTGTTGCTTTGTGTTTAATAATGAGAGTAAATGATGGATCTAACCTGTGTGAATGTTCTTAGTGCTTGAATCTGCTAGATCTGATCTGTTTCATCATGCTAAGAACTGTTAGATGATATATCTGGTTGAATACTGTGATGCTCTATAATTAGGGCATTTACCTGCGAAGTAGATATTGGTTAAACATTGATGAACTATATTGCTAAGTTCTTTGTCAAGGTGTTAGAATCACAGATCTGTGTCCCAGCTAAGATTGTAGACACTAGAGTCATGAAACCACCCCTGCCTCCACCTCAGGTGAGACTTCATCTTCTTCGCAGGCATTGCCAAAAGGGCCGATAGTTAGGGTTTTGTTGGTCAGTTGTTGTAGCGTTGAACCCTGGGTCTGCCCCTGTGCCAACAAATGGTTCCGTTGCCAGGACCTGAAACAGTGATTGTTGGGAACTAAGGAAAAAGAAGCTTTGTGTGAAGATCAAACTTGAAACTTTGATTGCCGGGAACTGAGGAAAAAGAAGATTTTTGCGAAGATCTGACCTGAAATTGTGAAATCTCTATGGGTAGATATGTTTCCCTAGTGTGCAGTATTCTACTTAATCTATGGAATCTCTGTGCTAAGAAAGTAAGTCTGATCTGAAGAGAAGAGGTAAGATCTGGAAGCTTTGTTCTTTGTTAAAGGTAAGATAAGTAGGGTGTAGCTAGATGAAAGAATATTTGATATGAATATATCTTATAAGAATAGTGAAATATATGTTATACCTATGCATAGAAAGAATGTTTGGACTAACAAATGGATGCAGGATCCTAGAAATAATTTTTTCCAGGTTAAATACTATGATTCTAGTCTGTAGTACGGGAAAGGTTGGGGATCATTTAAGAGAAAGAGAGGATTAACCCTTTGTTATAGTTGCAGAAGACTGGACATCTTGCTAAGGAATTCCCTGGTAGAAGATCTAGTTGTCTTTGTTGTAAATCCATGGACCATGAAGTTTTGGATTGCCCTATAAAGATTGTTAAGCTTTAAAAAATGAATATGGAACAAGTAGACCCAGAGAAAGGTCAAGAAACTGAGACCTTGGCATAACCCCAGAAGAAATTAGAGTCTGTACTATTACAGATGAAAGAAACCCTGAATGACCACCGAGATACTAATCTATCAGAGATCTTAAAAGAGAAAAAGAAAATAGAAGTAATAATAGGAGACTTCAACATTGACTGTTTTCTAGATGAAGAAACACAAGTGAATGTCATGAAAGAAATAACTTGGGAAGCTATAGGAAATCCTGATATGATTCCTTCATTGGGAGAAATAGGATTATTTAGAGGAAAGATGATAACCCTATGTGGAAGACTTACCCAGATATCTATGAGTACCCATGGAACTTCGACAGAAGAAGATTTTGAGGTTGTTAAATTTATTGAGAACAACGCTCCATTTACTATGTTACTAGGAAAACCTTGGATTGAAAAGGATCAGGCCAGAAGGAAAGAAGAAGAAGTCTTAGAGAAAAAGAAGGAAGAATTAAAAGATTTCATGACTAGGAGGATTGCTCACTTGATTGAGGAACAGGAGAATAGATCGAATCTATTTAACTTGTATGCCGAAGTTGAAAGAGCCCAAGAAGACTCACGGAAGACTGAAGCACCTACCCTAGATAAAGAAGAAGTATTACCCATGCACACTACGAAGGAATCTCATCAGTGCAAAGTTACTATGCCAAAAGAAGACAAGAATTAGAATGGAAAGAGGAATAATGAGATGAAGCTCACTGGAAAGAAGGCTAGAAAAATAAGTAAGAAGAGAGAAAAGATCGAAAAGTTACAAAAGGTTCTAGAGGGAACTTCGCAAAAGGAAAATTTGCAAAACAGGAACTTCGCCAAGATATCATAACAACATCACATGGCACTTCGCTATGGCGAAGCAATATAGCCATTGGAAACAATATAACCATTAGACTGACACCATGTACAGTTAGAACAACATTTATGGTCAGAAATCCCAGCATTAGACCGTTGGGACTGCGCCAAAACAGGCAGAACTGAGTTAATGAAGGCTTCTCGCCTGTTGGAGAGATCCATTACCTAGTTGCCTACTTATTCCTTCGACTATTGCACCAAGAACACTTTTGTGAATTGTATCAGAGATAAATCATTGCTATTGCACTGTGATTAATAAGATCGACACCAGTTCTATTGTTTTGTTCATTCATTCATCCATCCGATCTAAGCACGTATGTCAGATGAGCTCAATGCCATGGAGAAAATAGTCGAATAAGTTCTCATCGATCTCATGTCCAATAAAGTAATGTCTGCAAGTATTCAAGCATCATAGATGAGAGGACTTCAAGCCTCTTCATTGACCGCTCGTGGATCTAGGCCATCCCGAGTCGTCATAGAAAAGAGAACCAAGCACAAAGATGACCTAGAAAATGTGAAGCTGATCCCGACCATACTGCTTGACTACATCCCGCCTCTGGCTAGCGTGGTGAGTCATGGTAGTGTTCCTAGACATTTTTTATTACACCATGGTTACTGCATACCTCCTGAAGGGGATACACGCAGTTCGAGTGCAGCAGGACAAGATCGCAGCATTTAAGTTCAACGAATTCAACCTAGGAGACCATAAGAACTACAGTATGCTCCACCCGTATAAATACTTGACCAGGATGAAGGGGAAGAACTTGAAAATAATCCCCCAACCATGGACAATGAACCTCACACAGTCCACCTTGTTGAACGTAATGAAAATCCCACAATTTGGAAGGCACCAGGAAGTTAACGCATGTGTCAAGATCCTACTTTCATGTTACCATGAAAGCTACTTATGGCTAGACCGTTGTATCACAGTCGATCCAACATTGATCCATAGGATCACCGGATTGAGTATGCAAGGACCTAACCCACAGGAATTCTATCCAGGAAAAGCCACAGATAGCGCATTAGCACAGAAGATCAAGGATACCTACGGCGATGTTGAGAAGGGGACGCGAGGCTACAAGGTAGCTTCCATATAGAATGGCGTAGTGCGCCTAGCATGCCAATTAATCACAGGAAATATTGTGAGAAAGAACAAACCCATGCATGTCACAGGATTTGTCATTGACATCGCGGGGAAATGTGTAGAAGGCCTACAGATGAACTAGGTGAAGTACCTAGTTAATAAGCTATAATTAAACTATCGTGAAGCACATGATCAGGGCTACGAGTTCCACTTTAGCTGGATCCTGATCCTCATCGTGTTTATTTCTTGGGAGATGCCAGAAGGTGTGACCTTTCCAGACATGGAACTGTTTTGAGGATCCTCAATTTGTGTGCCCAAGCTTGCCTGGGTATGCATTCCCTTAGCAAAAAAATGTGTCTCTCTTTGTCCGCTTGACTTCCCTCTTTCCATCTCTCTCAAAATTGCAACAAACACCCTCAAAGTGTGTTCCCTCCTTACCCTAATCGACTCAATGATGAGAAGGTGAAAGGTCATCTCCTCCAATGGATGAGATTAGATGAGATGACTGGTGGAGATTAAATCACTTACGTCACCCACTTTCCCTAAGTCCAAAAATCCACCTTTTAATTTACATCTCATAAATTAAATGACTAAGGTCCACATTAGGCATTGTCTCACCCCTTAAATACATATTTCATTAAATTTGGAAATATTCAGTGGATCTAGAATTTTAGAACTTTATCTAGATTGAGTTTTTTCAAAAAAAGAATTAGAAAATCATTTAATTCACTACTTTGAATGTATATATTCACAATTTTTTTGTTATAAAGGTATCATTATAAACTCTCATGTATCATTATAATTTATTCCCATTATTATTATTTATATTTTTGTATTGAAAGTTAAATGGATCTAGATCACAATAGTGGATCTTGATTTAGCTACATCTTAACTTG
>ML804844.1:69703-80555 GCA_009831015.1 Picea engelmannii | reverse complement strand
GGGAAAGCTTGCGCCTACTAGCACTCCCTCTTGCACAAACATAAGCGCATCTCGAACAACATCATTCCACCATGGCAGAAAACTAGCGCATGCTAGCTTTCTCTCTTGCACAAGCACAGGCACATCCCAAACATCATTCCACCATGGTGGAAAGCTAGCACGTGCTAGCTTTCCCTCTTGCAAAAACACAAGCTCATATCAAACATCATTCAATGTGGGGAAAATCTAGTGCATGCTAGCTATCCCTCTTACACAAGCACATATTGAACATCATTCCACCATGGGGGGAATCTAGTGTGTGTTAGTGTTCCCTATTGCACAAGCACAAGCGCATCTCAAACAACATCATTCCACCATGGGGGAAAGCTAGTGCGTTCTATCTTTCCCTCTTGCAAAAGCACAAGCACATATCGAACAACATCATTACACTGTGGGAGAAAGCTAGCACATGCTATCTTTCTCTCTTGCACAAGAACAAGTGCATCTCGAAAAACATCATGCCACCATGGGGGAAAGCCAACAGAGCTAGCACGTGCTAGCTTTCCCTCTTGCACAAACACAAATGCATCTCAAACATCATTCCACCGTGGGGGAAAGCTAGCGCATGCTAGCTTTCCCTCTTGCACAAGCACAAGTGCATCATGAACAACATCACGCCACCGTGGGGGAAAGCTACCATGCTCTAGGTTTCCCTCTTACACAAGCACAAGTGCATCTCGAACAACATCATCCAACCATGAGGGAAATCTAGTGTGTGCTAGATTTACATCTTGAACAAGCAAGAGCACATCTCAAACATCATCCCAACGTGGGGGAAAGCTAGTGCGTGCTAGCTTTCCCTCTTGCACAAGTAGGAGCACATTTCGAAAAACATCATCCCACCTTGGGGGAAAGCTAGCGCATGCTATCTTTCCCTCTTGCACAAGAAGAGCGCATCTTGAACAACATCATTAGTCCATTGGGAAAAGATAGCACACACTAGCTTTCCCTCTTTCACAAGCAAGAGTGCATCGCGAACAATATCATCCCACCATGGGGGAAAGTTAGTGCATTCTAGATTTCCCTCTTACGCAAGAAAGGAGAGCATCTCGAACAACATCATCCCACCATTAGGCGTGCTAGCTTTCCCTCTTGCACAAGAAGGAGTGCATCTCAAACAACGTCATCCCACCAGTGGGGAAAGCTAGCATGTGCTAGATTTTCATCTTGCACAAGCACGAGCTCATCTCAGACAACATCATCCCACCGTGGGGGAAGCTAGTGTGTGTTAGCTTTCCCTCTTGCACAAGAGCAAGCTCATCTCAGACAACATCATCCCACCCTAAGGGAAAGCTAAAACGTGTTAGCTTTCCCTAATTGCAAACACGAGCTGATCTCGGACAACATCATCCCACCATGGGGGAAAGATAGCGCATGCTAGCTTTCCCTCTTGCACAAGCACAAGAACATCTCGAACAACATGATTCCACCGTAGGAAAATGATAACGCAAGCTATTTTTCCCTCTTTCATAAGCATAAGTGCAAACGCATCTTGAACAACATCACTCCAACCTAGGGGAAAGCTAACACGTGCTAGATTTCCCTCTTGCACAAGCACCAACGCATCTCAAAAATCATCCCACCATGGGGGTAAGCTAGTGCATGCTAGCTTTCTCTCTTACACAAGCATATACGCATATCGAACAACATCATTTCATTGCGGGTGGAAGCTAGTGCATGCTAGCTTTCTCTCTTACAGAATCACAAGCACATCTCGAACAACATCATTCCTCCATGGGTAAAACTAGCACATGATAGATTTTCATCTTGCAGAAGCACAAGCGCATCTTGAACAACATCATTCCATTGTGGGGGAAAGCTAGTGCGTGCTAGCTTTTCCTCTTGTACAAACAAGTGCATCTCGAACAACATCATTTTAGCATGGAGGAGCTTGCACATGCTAGCCTTTCCTCTTTCACAAGAATAATCTCATCTTGAACAACATCATTCCACCATCAAGGAAATCTAGCGTGTGCTAGCTTTCCCTCTTTAACAAGCACAAGTGCATCTTAAACAACATCATTCCACCATGGGGGAAAGCTAGTTTATGTTGGCTTTCCCTCTTCCAAAAGCACAAGAACATCTCGAACAACATCATTCCATCATGGGGGAAATCTAGTCATGCTAGCTTTCCCACTTGCATAAGCATAGGCACATCTCAAACATCATTCAACCGTGGGGGAAAGCTAACACGAGCTAGTTTTCCCTCTTGCATAAGCACAAGCTCATCTCAAACAACATCATTCAATGTGGGGGAAAGCTAGCATGTGCTATCTTTCCCCCTAGCACAAGAACATCTAGAATAACATCATTCCACCATGGGTTGAAGCTAGTGTGTGCTAGCTTTCCCTATTGCACAATCACAAGTGCATCTCGAGCAACATCATTCCACCATGGGGGAAAGCTAGCGCATGCTATCCTTCCCTCTTGCACAAGCACAAGCGTATCTCGAACAACATCATTCCAATGTTGGGAAAAGCTAGCGCATGCTAGCTTTCCCTCTTGCACAAGCACAAGCACATCTCGAACATCGTCCCACCATGGGGTAAAGCTAGTGCGTGCTAGCTTTCCCTCTTACACAAGAACAAGCACATCTCAAACAACATCATTCCATCGTCAAGGAAATCTAGTGTGTGCTAGTTTTCCCTCTTGCAAAAGCACAAGTGCATCTCGAACAACATTATTCCATTGTGGGGGAAAGGTTGTTCCTACTAGAACTCCCTCTTGCATAAGCATAAGTGCATCTCGAACAACATCATTCCACCATGGCAGAAAACTAGCACATGCTAGCTTTCTCTCTTGCATAAGCACAGAAACATCCCAAACATCATTCCACCATGGGGGAAAGCTAACATGTGCTAGTTTTCCCTCTTGCAAAAGCACAAGCTCATATCAAACATCATTCAATGTGGGGGAAAGCTAGCGCGTGCTAGCTTTCCCTCTTGCAAAAGCGCATCTCGAACAACATCATTCCACCATGGGGGAAGCTAGTGTGTGTCATCTTTCCCTATTGCATAAGCACAAGCACATCTCAAACAACATCATTCTGCCATGGGGGAAAGCTAGTGCGTACTAGCTTTCCCTCTTGCAAAAGCACAAGAACATATCAAACAACATCATTCCACCGTGGGAGAAAGCTAGCGCGTGCTAGCTTTCCCTCTTGCACAAGAACAAGTGCATCTCGAAAAACACCATGCCACCGTGGGGAAATGCTAGAAAATCTAGCATGTGCTAGTTTTCCCTCTTGCACAAGAATAAATGCATCTTGAACATCATTCCATCGTGGGGGAAAGCTAGTGCATGCTAGCTTTCCCTCTTGCACAAGCACAAGTGCATCTTGAACAACATCACTCCACCGTGGGAGAAAGCTAGCATGCGCTAGTTTTAACTCTTGCACAAGCACAAGCGCATCTCGAACAACATAATCCAACCATGAGGGAAATCTAGAGCATGCTATATTTCCATCTTGAACAAGCAGGAGCACATCTCAAACATCATCCCATGATGGGGGAAAGCTAGCGCATGCTAGCTTTCCCTCTTTCACAAGTAGGGGAAAATTTCGAAAAACATCATCCCACTTGGGGGAAAGCTAGCGCACACTCGCTTTCCCTCTTGCATAAGCAGGACTGAATCTTGAACAACATCATTTGTCTGTGAGGGAAAGCTAGCACACGCTAGCTTTCCCTCTTGCACAAGCAGGAGCGCATCGCGAACAATATCATCCCACTATGGGGGAATGTTAGTGCATTCTAGCTTTCCCTCTTGCGCAAGTAGGAGCGCATCTTGAACAACATCATCCCACCATTAGGTGTGGTAGCTTTCCCTCTTGCATAAGCAGGAGGGCATCTCAAACAACATCATCCCACCAGTGGGGAAAGCTAGAGTGTGCTATATTTCCCTCTTGCACAAGCACGAGCTCATCTCGGACAATTTTATCCCACCGTTGGGGAAGCTAGTGCATGCTAGCTTTCCCTCTTGTAGAAGCACAAGCTCGTCTCGGACAAAATAATCCCACCCTAGGGGAAAGCTAGCATGTGTTAGCTTTCCCTAATGTGCAAACACGAGCTCATCTCGGACAACATCATCCCGCTGTGGGGGAAAGATAGTGCATGCTAGCTTTCCCTCCTGCACAAGCACAAGCACATCTCGAACAACATGATTCCACTGTAGGAAAACGATAACGCAAGCTATCTTTCCCTCTTTCATAAGCACAAGAACAAACGCATATTGAACAACATCACTCCAACCTAGGGGAAAGCTAGCGTGTGCTAGGTTTCCCTCTTGCACAAGCACCAACGCATCTCGAAAATCATCCCACCATGGGGGTAAGCTAGCACATGCTAGCTTTCTCTCTTACACAAGCATATACGCATATCGAACAACATCATTTCACTGTGGGTGGAAGCTAGTGAATGCTAGATTTCTCTCCTGCACAAGCACAAGCACATCTCGAACAACATCATTCCTCCGTGGGGTAAAACTAGCGCAGGATAGATTTCCATCTTGTAGAAGCACAAGCGCATCTTGAACAACATCATTCCACTGTGGGGGAAAGCTAGCGCGTGCTAGCTTTGCCTCTTGTACAAACAAGCGCATCTCGAACAACATCATTTTAGCATGGAGGAGCTTCCACATGCTAGTCTTCCCTTTTGCACAAGAATAATCTCATCTTGAACAACATCATTCCACCGTCAAGGAAATCTAGTGTGTGCTAGCTTTCCCTCTTTAACGAGCATAAGTGCATCTCGAACAACATCATTCCACCGTGGAGGAAAGCTAGTTTATGTTGGCTTTCCCTCTTGGAAAAGCACAAGCACATCTCGAACAACATCATTCCACTGTGGGGGAATGCTAGTGCATGTTAGCTTTCCCTCTTGAATAAGCATAGGCACATCTCGAACATCATTTGACCATGGGGGAAAGCTAACACGAGCTATTTTTCCCTCTTGCACAAGCATAAGCTCATCTCAAACAACATCATTCAATGTGGGGGAAAGCTAGTGTGTGTTAGCTTTCCCTATTGCGCAATCACAAGTGCATCTTGAACAACATCATTCCACCATGGGGGAAAGCTAGCGTGTGCTATCTTTCCCTCTTGCACAAGCACAAGCGCATCTCGAAAAACATCATTCCAGTTTTGGGGAAAGCTAGTGCATGCTAGATTTCCCTCTTGCACAAGCACAAGAACATCTCGAACATCATCCCACCATGGGGGAAAGCTAGCACCTGCTAGCTTTCCCTCTTACAAAAGAACAAGCACATCTCAAACAACATCATTCCACCGTCAAGGAAAGCTAGTGTGTGCTAGTTTTCCCTCTTGCACGAGCACAAGTGCATCTCGAGCAACATCATTCCACCGTGGGGGAAAGCTTGCGCCTACTAGCACTCCCTCTTGCATAAGCATAAGCGCATCTCGAACAACATCATTCCACCATGGCAGAAAACTAGCGCATGCTAGATATCTCTCTTGCACAAGCACATGCACATCCCAAACATCATTCCACCATAGGGGAAAGCTAGCACGTGCTAGCTTTCCCTCTTGCAAAAGCACAAACTCATATCAAACATCATTCAATGTGGGGGAAATCTAGCACATGCTAGCTTTCCCTCTTGCACAAGTGCATCTCGAACAACATCATTCCACCATGGGGGGGAGCTAGTGCGTGTCAGCTTTCCCTATTGCACAAGCACAAGCGCATCTCAAACAACATCATTCTGCCATGGGGGAAAGCTAGTGCGTGCTAGATTTCTCGTTTGCAAAACCACAAGCACATATCAAACAACATCATTCCACCATGGGAGAAAGCTAGCACGTGCTAGCTTTCCCTCTTGCACAAGCACAAGTGCATCTCGAAAAACATCATGCCACCATGGGGGAAATCTAGCAAAGCTAGCACGTGCTAGCTTTCCCTCTTTCACAAGCACAAATGCATCTCAAACATCATTTCACCGTGGGGGAAATCTAGCACATGCTAGCTTTCCCTCTTGCACAAGCACAAGTGCATCTTGAACAACATCACTCCACCATGGGGGAAAGCTAACATTCGCTAGTTTTCCCTCTTTCACAAGCACAAGCGCATCTTGAACAATATCATCCAACCATGAGGGAAGTCTAGTGTGTTTTAGATTCCATCTTGAACAAGCAGGAGCACATCTCAAACATCATCCCATCGTGGGGGAAAGCTAGTGCGTGCTAGCTTTCCCTCTTGCACAAGTAGGAGCACATTTCGAAAAACATCATCCCACCTTGGAGGAAAGCTATCACATGCTAGCTTTTCCTTTTGCACAAGCTGGAGCACATATTGAACAACATCATCCATCCATTGGGGAAAGCTAGCACATGCTAGCTTTCCCTCTTGCACAAGCAGGAGCGCATCGCGAACAATATCATCCCACCGTGGTGGAAAGTTAGTGCATTCTAGCTTTCCCTCTTGTGCAAGTAGGAGCACATATTGAACAACATCATCCCACCATTAGGCATGCTAGCTTTCCCTCTTGCACAAGTAGGAGTGCATCTCAAACAACATCATCCCACTAGTGGGGAAAGCTAGCGTGTGCTAGATTTCCCTCTTTCACAAGCATGAGCTCATCTCAGACAACATCATCCCACCATGGGGGAAGCTAGTGCGTGCTAGCTTTCCCTCTTGCACAAGCACAAGCTCATCTCGAACAACATCATCCCACCCTAGGGGAAAGCTAGCATGTGCTAGCTTTCCCTAATGTGAAAACACTAGCTCATCTCGGACAACATCATCCCACCGTGGGGGAAAGCTAGCGCATGCTAGATTTCCCTAATATGAAAACATGAGCTCATCTCAGACAACATCATCCCACCATTGGGGAAAGCTAGCGCATCTCTTGCACAAGCACAAGCACATCTTGAACAACATGATTCCACTATAGGAAAACAATAATGCAAGCTAGCTTTCCCTCTTTCATAAGCACAAGCGCAAACGCATCTTGAACAACATCACTCCAACCTAGGGGAAAGCTAGCGCGTTCTAGCTTTCCCTCTTGCACAAGCACCAACACATCTTGAAAATCATCCCACCATGGGGGTAAGCTAGCGCATGCTAGCTTTCTCTCTTACATAAGCATATACACCTATTGAACATAATCATTTCACTGCAGGTGGAAGCTAGTGCATGCTAGCTTTCTCTCTTGCACAAGCACAAGCACATATTGAACAACATCATTCCTCTGTGGGGTAAAACTACCGCAGGATAGCTTTCCATCTTGCAGAAGCACAAGCGCATCTTGAACAACATCATTCCATTGCAGGGGAAAGCTAGCGCGTGCTAGATTTGCCTCTTGTACAAACAAGTGCATCTCGAACAACATCATTTTAGCATGGAGGAGCTTGCACATGCTAGTCTTCCCTCTTTCACAAGAATAATCTCATCTTGAATAACAACATTCCACCATCAAGGAAATCTAGCGTGTGTTAGCTTTCCCTCTTTAATAAGCACAAGTGCATTTCAAACAACATCATTCCACCATGGGGGAAAGCTAGTTTATGTTGGCTTTCCCTCTTGAAAAAGCACAAGCACATATCGAACATCATCATTCCACTGTGGGGGAAAGCTAGCACATGCTAGCTTTCCCTCTTGCATAAGCATAGGCACATCTCGAACATCATTCGACCATGGGGGAAAGCTAACACAAGCTAGTTTTCCCTCTTGCACAAGCACAAGCTCATCTCAAACAACATCATTCAATGTGGGGGAAAGCTAGCATGTGCTAGCTTTCCCCCTAGCTCAAGCACATCTCGAATAACATCATTCCACCTTGGGGTGAAGCTAGTGTGTGCTAGCTTTCTCTATTGTGCAATCACAAGTGCATCTCGAACAACATCATTCCACCATGGGGGAAAGCTAGCGCGTGCTAGATTTCCTTCTTGCAAAAGCAAAAGCGCATCTCAAACAACATCATTCCAGTGTTGGGGAAAGCTAGTGCATGCTAGCTTTCCCTCTTGCACAAGCACAAGCGCATCTCGGACATCTTACACAAGCATATATGCATCTCGAACAAGATCATTCCACTGTGGGGGAAATCTAGCGTGTGCTAGATTTCTCTCTTGCACAAGCACAAACGCATCTTAGACAACATCATTCCTCCGTGGGGTAAAACTAGTGCATGTTAACTTTCATTCTTGCAGAAGCACAAGCACATCTTGAATAACATCATTCCATTGTGGGGAAAATCTAGTGTGTGCTAGCTTTCCCTCTTTCACAAACACATGCGCATCTCAAACAACATCATTCTAGGATGGAGGAAATCTTGCACATGCTAAACTTTCCTCTTGCACAAGCACAAGCACATCTCAAACAACATCATTCCACCATTAAGGAAAGCTAGCATGTGGTAGCTTTCCCTCTTGCACAAGCACAAGTGCATCTCGAACAACATCATACCACCATGGTGGAAAGCTAGCGCCTGCTAGATTTCTCTCTTGCACTAGAACAAGAACATCTCGAACAACACAATCCACTGTGGGGGAAAGATAGCATGTGCTAGCTTTCCCTCTTGCACAAGCACAAGCGCATCTCTAACATCATTCCATTGTGGGGGAAATCTAGCACGTGCTAGCTTTCCCTCTTGCGCAAGCACAAACACATCTCACACATCATTCAATGTGGGGGAAAGCTAGCGCATACTAGCTTTCCCTCTTACACAAGCGCATCTCAAACAACAAATTATTTTCCAGATTGCCTAACCCAGCATTATCAGTAGGAGAAATATCACCTTCATCACACTTGTTTTGTTCAACTTTATCTTGCAAATATGAGTTGTCCCTGCCACACCAATTCTCTACTTCTTCATTCTCAGACATCCATTCACTAGTGCATTTGGGTCAAATTCCGACGGCGCATTCACCGTAATTTCCACTTCTATTGTCGGAAGAACGACAAACCTCAGATCCCCTCAAACGTCATTTCACAGGACGTCTCTTTTCCGACTACAGAGTTTTTGTCTGTATTGCGACATTATATGACGCCACGTGTCATCATAAATTGGATTGTCCAACCCCATATTGACGTCATAAGACCGACGTCTAGGTCGTGGCAAGAGCGACATTTCAGACATGGCAAGAGTGACATTTCAGTTGTGGCAATAGCAACATTTCAAACATGGCAAGAGCGACATTTTAGTCGTGGCAATAGCGACATTTCAGACGTGACAAGAGCGACATTTCAAACATGGCAAGAGAAACGTTTCAAAGGTGGCAAGAGAGACGTTCTAAAGGTGGCAAGAGAGACATTTCAGAGGTGGCAAGAGCGACGTCTCAAAGGTGGGAAGAGAGACGTTCTGAAGGTGGAAAGAGCGACGTTTCAGAGGTGAGAAGAGAGACGTTCTGAAGGTGGCAAGAGCAACGAGACGAGGTATCAGCTTCGACGTGTTGTGTCCTCTAGGCCTAGGATAGGCTATGGCTCCCAAACAGAATTGGATGCAAGGGATCAAAGTAGTTAATCAGGTGAGTTTTACAGAATTTGTAAAAAAATTGCATGGTTTTGCCCTACTCAAACCATCTTAATAAAAATTTCTAATAGTCTAACCCTCTAAATGCAATCATTTTCCCTGCACTGTCATTGTAGTCGGCCTAGGCATTTAGGAAACAAAATATGCTACACAAGTTATTGTTATCTCTCCTCCATGTGGCCAGAGTTAAATATCTAGGTTTTCAGTGATAACCAATCAAATACAGATTATGGCTATACAAAACAATAGAAGCCAGGGCTTCATTATGGTGTTTCAGATAGCTATCCAAGGGTGGAAAATTGGTTTTGGTCATGTCAGTGTTTGAAAGCATATCTATGTATTAGATGTCCATTGCACACATTCCTAGAGGTATTCTCCACAAAATAAGGAAAAAGGGCTTCAGTTTTTTGAGGATGAGAAAGAAACACATTGAATGAATACCCTGGGTAAAATGGCCTAGGATTGCTAAACCTAAAGATGATGGAGGATGGGGACTCAAAAATATCTATGTTTTCAATCAAGCCTTAGCCGCAAAAAGTCTGTAGAGACCTCTTTTCAATTATTTGTGATGAGAGATTATGAAGCATAAATACTTAAGAGGCAGATTTGTGGAACACTGGGTAGGGATGGAAAGGATAGAGGGAAAATGCACATTAAATGTTTGGAAAGTCATGCTCAAAGTTTCTCCTCTTGTAAGAAAACAGATTGCATGGGATATAGGGAATGGAAGAAAAAACAAGATTGGAGAGGATCCCTAGATAGGGTTTTGTGGAAATTTTAGGTTGTCTGGTCCATTACTTATCAGATTGCATAATCTAGATATTCATAATCTTCAGGATGTTGCATCTCCAAGATTAGGAAGATTTCAAGATTGGAAATCCGCTGTGTTATTTGGACTAGATGGGCATATGGCTAATGAATGGGATCAAATGTCTTATTGTTAAAACATGGTTCAATCAAGTTATCTGATCAAGATGATGGAACTCAAGTGGTCCAAAAATAAAGCATCGGGGATCTTGACTGCAAAAACATGGTATCAAGCAAGCATAGAGGAAGAAGTAAGGGGTGAAAATCTCTGGTGGTGCAAAGTAATATGGAAATCAGACAACCCTTTAAAAATTAGAATCCTCCTTTGGTTGGTTCTAGCAAATGGGATCCCGACTTGGGATAATGGTCAAAAGCGTAGTTGTCAAGGTCCCCACTAGTGTATATTCTACAAATCAAACAATGAAACAATTGATCATCTATTTGTCCAATGTTCCTTTTCAAAGTTAGTGTAGAAAGAAATTCTTTGAGGCACAAATGGATTGAATGACGTACATAAGTGGGATAA
>ML804844.1:41787-55350 GCA_009831015.1 Picea engelmannii | reverse complement strand
TTTGTTTTTGCTTAAAACACTATGCCAAATAAAACATTTTTATGGCTGCAATTGAAAAAATTAAATAAATAACATTTTTAAATAATTATTATATATTTTAATAACAAAGTTAAAAAAATAACAAAAGAAAATTAAAAAAAGAAAAACACTGGTTAAAACATTTTTTTAAAAATAGGAAAAGAAAAAAATAATAAAATCTTCCACGCCCTTTTGGTGCCATGATTCAAAAACCAAGTAGTGTACACACATCGAGGAAGGGTTGTTGCTTTGCAGTTGGGATAAAAATACAAAAGTACAAGTAGATCCGCCTCTCGCAGGTCGACCATCAATGTGGGCATCAATGCGTTGGTTAAAGGGATTTTCTGCTCAGTCAGCGCCAAGATAAGGGGGCTGCCTGCATGCAAGTAAAACCTCCATATCCTTCGATTCAACCCTAACTCTCTCCTTCCAGATAACCCCGCTATTGGAGATCCCAATGCCCTACTATACTAATTGGTCTGTTCACATATCTAGGTCAATCGTTCTGAGGCATGGAGTGCATAAGTTTCCATCAGAGTGGATGAGTTAACATCCAAGCTCAAGACAACATTCTCCATGGTGCTTTTCAGATTCTCAACCCTCCCTAACAGGCGGGCGGGCGGGCAGGGGTGACGATCAATAGTCGGCCCACAATTTCAGTCGGGCCAATCTCATTGGTCAGGGGGCCTTCCAGACTGTGTATAGGGGCAATGTTACCGACGGACAACTAGTGGCCGTGAAGATAATCAGAAGTTGCTTTACCGAAGGGGATGCGAACTGCCTAAATGAAGCAGAAACATAGATTACCAATCGATTTCCAGTTTTTTACATCTTTGTACATTTGAACCACTTCACAATTCATGATATCATACATCTGCAGTGGTAGGTACCTTGAAATCTGGTTACATAAGCTACAACATTAATTTTTTTTGGATGTCTCTAAACGGTTTGATAAAAACATGGAATGGAACTCTTTGCTTTTTTTGTCATGGCACTTTGTATCTATTCACATGATTAGTTTAGAATCAGATTTGTAAGGGGAATATCGTTTCAATGTTTCAGTAGGAAATTTTGCTTAATATTTCAAAATAAGTGCTCAGTCTTGATATGATATGTTTGATAGCAGCAACAATTTGAGCATATGTGTTAATTCTCAAATAGTTTGACAAAAAGATTGAATGAAATCCCCTACATAATTATAGGCTCAATACCAGTTGGTTCAACATATGGGAACTATACGCCTGGAAGATTTTGATCCGCTCAAAGCAAAATACACTCGAAGACTTTCTGCAATTAGTTGCATAAACATTGTCTTCTATGATTCTGAAATCTCGGTGATACAGAGTTGCAACGAGCACAGTCCTCAGGAAACCCCGAGGTTATACCCCAACTAGTTTCAAACTTGGTATCTCGCCCTCGCCAACAGCAAAGCCATATCTGGGAGGAACAACTCCAATCATGGAAATGATGTCCAGAACCTGATCATAGTATGAGAAGGTGTTGCTGGGAACCAATTTCACCCCGATAGCTACCATCTGCTTCCAGATCGAAACCCTTAATCCCTTGGCTATGGCCTCGAGATCGGCGATAGAGCTCTTTCCATTCCAGAAGGACTCGAGAGAGAACTTGATCTCTCTCTTGGGGCCCATGTGAGGATATCCAACCACATGGGAATCCATTTCTTTAGATCTTGAAAAGTTATAACTTCCCTTGAAGGAAAATTTGTTGCAAACCAGAGACAGAGAGCAGCAGAGTTTCTGCTAGTGGACAGATAGATTCCTGTTGATCTTGAGACTTGGCATTTATCATGCAATGACTATAGACCTATGGGAGTCCCTGCATTCCAAACAATATCCTTGTATAGCGCAATTGAAGGGGCTGGTCAAATGTTCATTTGAGATGCGAGACCTGTACCAATATTGCATCTGCTAAAAGAAGCTTCATAATTGAAAACTCTTTCGAGATGGAACTTAATAAATATGAGGATGAATCTCGGTGCTTATATGAAAGTCTGTCAGTGTTCCAATTAAACCATCAACAATTACAACTTCGACATGCTGAGCATTTCAATTGGTGTTTTTATTCTAATATCCCACATGCAGACTTTCATTCTAATATTTTGGAGACTTTCAATCTAGTAGAGATATCCCACATGTAGACTTTCATTCTAATATTTTTCACATTATATTGACAATTGTTTTACAATTTTCCCGATGCATACTGCACTGTCTTTTGGTCCCTTGTGGGCTCCCTCCTTGTCAGTTGTATTGGTGTTGTCCTGTCTTTGACTTAAAACAATTCTGGGTTCTAACAATTCGTAAATGCATTCTTGCAAGAATGCATGGCTTCTGGCAGCGTGCCTGACTTTGACTTAAAACAATTGTGGGTTCTAACAATTTCTTTGGTGTTGCAACCACAAGTGGAGCTTCTGGAGAATTTGTAATAGCAACTAACAATTTCTTTGGTGTTGCAACCACAAGTGGAGCTTCTGGAGAATTTGTAATAGCAAATCTACCATGCATGAATTTGTTGTCAACAATGGATTGCACTTAAGCTTGACATTTGGTGCTTCTGGAGAATTTGTAATAGCAAATTTGCCATGCATGAATTTTTTTTTGTCAACAATGGATTCCACTCAAGATTGACATTTTGTGGATTCCACTCAAGATTGACATTTTGTTCTTGTAATGTAGGCATGGCTTTTAACACTTTTATGATAGGTTAGAGATTTTGTCATGGCGTACTAAGAAAGTCACACGCTACAAAAGTAATATGTGCTGCAAGAATGCATGGCTTCTGGTAGCGTGCCTGTCTTTGACTTAAAATTTAAATTTTAAGTCTGGAGTTCTGGGTTCTAACAATTCATATGAAATGGATGTTATTGCTAAGATGAGATATTGAATGAGCTCACTTTCTTTGGTGTTGCAACCACAAGTGGAGCTTCTGGAGAATTTGTAATAGCAAATTTGCCATGCATAAATTTGTTGTCAACAATGGATTCATGTTTTTGAATAATGTTGTAGCAATAACATATTTTTAGGCCCTCCTGACCCTTGTACACATTGTCACTGTTTTTGACTTGCTGGAAATTCCAGATGACAGAAAATTTACCAACGACGACAATGAGATAACACTCCTACTTTCTAGTCTCGGTAGCCTGCAGAGATGAAGAAAAAAGGATGTCAGACATTCATACAGAGTTAACAAAACAAAGGTTAATAGTCATGTAAGATTCAATTGCTACACATTGTGATTTGAAGTCATTTGTTGTGTAGCTGATCCCTTTATAGAGAACTAGAACTTTCAAATGCATTGTTATTTGATCATAGAAGCCACATTTAAGAAATTTCAAAGTTTGCTAGGGATATGGAAAAAAAATTCTCAATATTTGTTAAGTCATCTTTGAAGTTTCTTTTTGGGAGAATCGAGAACCATTTGAAAAATAATGGAGCAGTTTAGAAAATTCAGGATAGCCAAGAGTCGTGTGTGGCAAAAAAACTGACAAGATTTGTCATATAGAAAATATTTTTTTGGTCTGGAAAGTAAAGATGACATTTTATAGGACAACATAGCTAAAGTAGTAAAAATTCAACAAGTTAATTCAACAAGGAAACAAAGGGTGAATTCATTGTCATGATAGTTGAAGATCCCAAAATTTGGTTCCAGGTGCACATACTATTTTATTTAGAAAAGGCTAATTGTATTTTGACTACATTTCGTACCATTTTTATACCATAAATTTTCCCTGTACAGAAATGACAACAAGGACAATTCAATTAATTTAAGATATTGTACATAGAAAAGTGTTAATGGCAGCAAATTTGGACATTTCAATTTATTTAAGATATTGTACATAGAAAAGTGTTCAAATCAGAGAAGCTCCCCAAAAGATATTCTAAGTAATTTTCATATCTATTTTTTTCATTGTATCAACTTCAGAACAACTTTGTAGGTTTTCATTAACCAAAAGAACATGCTTAAATGTAACCAAGCTAGTACAAACCAATGGTTGATAATTTCCATAGAAATTGTTCAGTGTTTACAGTTTACAAATAGTTAGGATGCAATTTATGATAACAACCATTATTTTTCCTTTTTCATTATACAGAAATCAATAATTTTAAATTTTATATTTTGAGATAACAAAAGTTGACTTGGAAAATATAATAAGATATGAAAAAGAAATCCTACTCTGCAAGCCAAATAAATAATATACATGTGCAAGGGAAAGTCATATAACATAAATTCAAATACCAAAAATCAGATTAGTAGCGCTTACTAAGAAAGATGGCCACCATCGAACTTATTCTTTCTAGCAAGATATGCATCCACAGGATTAAGCTTAAGCGGTCTCAGAGCTAGGATATTGTGCCCCATCCACCCAGAAAATCTTGTCTCTGTCTTTCCATCTTTGTCAGTGAAGAGACAATAGTGATAAGAATAGGATAAATATTCGTAGTCCCAATAATGCACTTCCCATCACAAGCAACATCGACATGTGTGATCAATAATGCAATTCATGCAAACAATAGTTTTCCCATCCTCAGATGTTTTCCTGTAAAGATGAATCTTCCCATCGCTGGATTCAACCACCAAACATCCATCCCCAATGGTTGCAAAGCACTGGAAATTTGTACCCTTTGAAAATTGTTGACCATCGACCCAACTTAAAACCATGTTACTAGTCTCTTGAATAATACCATGCTTATCCACCATATCCCACCTACACAACCTCTTGTCACCAAGGCCCAAGAAAGACGACTTTGAGGCATCAAATTAAGCACCCTTGCTATCATTTGCAATATCTTGCATCGTGATCGGAGTCCCATCCTTATCAAACTTCCACTCTGTCAGAACCTTTCCAGTCTTGACGATTGATTTTGTATCATTGGGAGGTATTCCCACAAGAGGCCGAGGTGTCAGGCATGTGGGAATATTCGTTGGCACTAGACCAACCTTTTGTTTCAGTGTAATCGACCTTGGAATGAGGCTAGGGCCTCATGGGCAAGTTGATGGGATTTGTGGGCTTGTGATGGTGTGTCACACCCACAAAGAGGAATAAAATATTCTAATTACTTGTTGAGTTTAGGAAAGGATCCTAAACTCATTCATTGGACTTGTATATAAAGGAGAGAGATCATTGTGACATTTGATTATAGTGGTATTATGGAGTTAGCATAAATGAGTAAACACTTGTGCTAGGGAGCATGACAATTGTAGCAAGAAGATTTATGCACCTAGGCAATCTGGCCTAGGGTTTTTGGATCACATGTGGGAAGTGACGAAGGATGCACATGTGAAGGAAGCTGCAGATAAAAAATTATATAGAGGTGTTAGTACAATATTTCCGTACATGTACTTGGGTTGCAGTGGACACAATCACATATGTACGCGGGTTGCAATAAGGTGAATCACTTACATCTGTACAAAGTTTTCTAGGCAAGAGAAGGTCCATACAGGATGACATTGGCAACAATAATGGTGATGTTAGTAGGCCGTATAGGCGGTCTGCATCAGATTTGTGGATAGAATAAATTTCCAAGGATTTGTTGAGGATTGGTTTTTTAATTTTTCTGGTTATTGAAGGACAAGGTTGTCCTCAAATTTTGGTGAAATTATATTGGCTGGGAGGGCTAGTTTTTCCCTCAAAATTTTTGAAATTGACAAAGTTACAGAACATAAAATTTGTGTCTCCTGTGTATTGATGATTCATCTCTAATCTTGTTGTTTCTGCTACATATATTTCCAGTCAATAATTTTCAGTGTAAATTTGTTCAGTGATGACAACTAGAGTTTACTATTAGGTCATTAGGAAACAATTTTCAGATCTGAAAATTAGTCACATAGAGTTGCATGTGAAAATTGACATGGGATCAAAGATTGTGATCTAAAAAGAAGGGGATCATCTTGAGACACATTTTTGGCTACAACACTGGATGAGTGTTGTTCTTGTTCTTGTCATTGTTTTGTTCTAGGCAGGCCACCATGGAGACTTGGTTGGTGGATAGTGGAGCTTCTCGTCATATGACAGGATCACGAAAATCACCCATTGGTTTGATAGAAGAGAGCTCACGATTGCAAGTAGAACTTGGTGACAATGCCAAGTGTGCAGTTAAGGGAGTTGGCACAACTTCGTTTCTGCTGAAGTCCGGAAAAACTCTCAGGATGAGTGAAGTGTTGTATGTACCTTGACTGAAGAAGAACCTACTCTCTATCTCTATGATGTTGTTTGAGATGAGCTCGCGCTTGTGCAAGAGGGAAAACTAGCACATGCTAGATTTCCCCCACAGTGGGATGATGTTGTCTGAGATGAGGTTGTGATTGTGCAAGAGGGAAATCTAGCACATGCTAGCTTTCCCCCATGGTGCTTGAGATGCGCTCCTGCTTTTGCAAGAGGGAAAGCTCGCACTTGTCCAAGAGGGAAATCTAGCACGTGCTAGCTTTCCCCCATGGTGGGATGATGTTTGTCCGAGATGAGCTCGTCCTTGTGCAAGTGGGAAAGCTAGCACACACTAGCTTTCCCCCACAATAGGATGATGTTGTCCAAGATGAGCTCGTGCTTGTGAAAGGGGGAAAGCTAGCACATGCTAGCTTTCCCCGATGGTGGGATGATCTTGTTCGAGATGAGCTCGTGCTTGTGCAAGAGGAAAAGCAAGCACGTGCTAGCTTTCCCCCATTGTGGGATGATGTTGTCTGAGATGAGATCCTTCTTGTGCAAGAGGGAAAGCTAGCATGTAGGGAAATCTATCACAGGCTAGCTTTCCCCAACGATGGGATGATGTTGTTTGAGATGCACTCCTACTTGTGCAAGAGGGAAAACTAACATGCGATAGATTTCCCCATGGTGGGATGATTTTGTCTGAGATGAGCTCGTGCTTGTGCAAGAGGGAAAAGCTAGCACGTGCTAGCTTTCCCCCATGGTGGAATGATGTTGTCCAAGATGAGCTCGTGCTTGTGCAAGAGGGAAAGTTAGCACGCGCTAGATTTCCCCCAAAGTGGGATGATGTTGTTCGAGATGAGATCGTGCTTGCGCAAGAGGGAAAGTTAGCACGCACTAGCTTTCCCCACCAGTGGGATGATGTTGTTTGAGATGCGCTCCTGCTTGTGAAAGAGGAAAATCTAGCACTAGATTTCCCCCAGGGTGGGATGGTGTTGTTCGAGATGCATTCCTCCTTGTGCAAGATGGAAAGCTAGCATGCGCTAGCTTTCCCACCAGTGGGATGATGTTGTTCTAGATGCGCTCCTACTTGTGCAAGAGGGAAAACTATGCTAGCTTTCCCACCAATGGGATGATGTTGTTCGAGATGCGCTCCTACTTGTGCAAGAGGGAAAGATAGCACACGCTAGCGTTCCCCCACATTGGGATGATGTTGTCCTAGATGAGCTCGTGCTTGTGCAAGATATAAATCTAGTACGCGTTAGCTTTCCCCCATGGTGGGATGATGTTGTCCTAGATGATCTCATGCTTGTGCAAGAGGGAAGGATGTTGTCTGAGATGAGCTCGTCCTTGTGCAAGAGCTAAAGCTAGCATGAGCTATCTTTCCCCCATGGTGGGATGATGTTGTTCTATATGAGGTTGTACTTGTACAAGAGGGAAATCTAACATGCGCTAGCTTTCCCCCACGGGGGGATGATGTTTTTCTGAGATGAGCTCATGCTTATGCAAGACGGAAAGCTACCATGCGCTAGCTTTCCCCCACAGTGGGATGTTGTTGTCTGAGATGAGCTCGTGCTTGTGCAAGAGGGAAAGCTAGCACGTGCTAGCTTTCCTCCATGGTGGGATGATGTTGTCCTAGATGAGCTCGCGCTTGTGCAAGATGGAAAGCTAGCATGCGCTAGCTTTCCCCCATGATGGGATGATGTTGTTCGAGATGAGATCGTTCTTGTGCAAGGGGGAAAGCTAGCCCATGCTAGCTTTCCCTGATGGTGGGATGATGTTGTTCGAGAGGAGCTCGTGCTTGTGCAAGAGGGAAAGAAAACACGCGCTAGCTTTCCGCCACTGTGGGATGATGTTGTCTGAGATGAGCTCCTTCTTGTGCAAGAGGGAAAGCTGTCACACACTAGATTTCCCCAATGATGGGATGATGTTGTTTGAGATGCACTCTTGCTTGTGCAAGAGGGAAAACTAACATGTGATAGATTTCCCCACTGTGGGATGATTTTGTCCGAGATCAGCTCGTGCTTGTGCAAGAGGGAAAAGCTAGCACATGCTAGCTTTCCCCCATGGTGGAATGATGTTGTCCAAGATGAGCTTGTGCTTGTGCAAGAGGTAAAGTTAGCACATGCTAGATTTCCCCCAAAGTGGGATGATGTTGTTTGAAATAAGTCCGTGCTTGTGCAAGAGGGAAAGTTAGCACACACTAGTTTTCCCCACCAGTGGGATGATGTTGTTTGAGATGCGCTTGTGCTTGTGCAAGAGGGAAGCTAGCGCTAGCACTAGCTGATGTTGTTCGAGATGCACTCCTCCTTGTGCAATATGGAAAGCTAGCATGCGCTAGCTTTCCCACCAGTGGGATGATGTTGTTCAAGATGCGCTCCTATTTGTGCAAGAGGGAAAACTATGCTAGCTTTCCCACCAATGGGATGATGTTTTTCGAGACATGCTCCTACTTGTGCAAGAGTGAAAGCTAGCACATGCTAGTTTTCCCCCACATTGGGATGATGTTGTCCTAGATGAGCTCGTGCTTATGCAAGATAGAAATCTAGTACACGTTAGCTTTCCCCCATGGTGGGATGATGTTGTCTGAGATGAGCTCGTGCTTGTGCAAGAGGGAATGATGTTGTCCAAGATGAGCTCGTCCTTGTGGAAGTGTTAAAGCTAGCACGAGCTATCTTTCCCCCATGGTGGGATGATGTTGTTCTAGATGAGGTCGTACTTATGCAAGAGGGAAATCTAACATGTGCTAACTTTCCCCCATAGTGGGATGATGTTTGTCCGAGATGAGCTCGTGCTTGGGCAAGAAGAAAAGCTACCACGCGCTAGCTTTCCCCCTTGGTGGGATGTGGTTGTCCGAGATGAGCTCGTGCTTGTGTAAGAGGGAAAGCTAGCAAGTGCTAGCTTTCCTCCACGGTGGGATGATGTTGTCCTAGATGAGCTCGCGCTTGTGCAAGATGGAAAACTAGCATGCGCTAGCTTTCCCCCACAATGGGATGATGTAGTCCGAGATGATCTCGTGCTTGTGCAAGGGGGAAAGCTAGCACATGCTAGATTTCCCCGATGGTGGGATGATGTTGTTCAAGATGAGCTCGTGCTTGTGCAAGAGGGAAAGAAATCACGTGCTAGATTTCCCCCACTATGGGATGATGTTGTCTGAGATGAGCTCCTTCTTGTGCAAGAGGGAAAGCTAGCTTGTAGGGAAAGCTATCACATGCTAGCTTTCCCCAACGATGGGATGATGTTGTTTGAGATGCACTCCTGCTTGTGCAAGAGGGAAAACTAACACGTGATAGATTTCCCCACGGTGGGATGATTTTGTCCGAGATGAGCTTGTGCTTGTGCAAGAAGGAAAAGCTAGCACATGCTAGCTTTCCCCCATGGTGGAATGATGTTGTCCAAGATGAGCTCATGCTTGTGCAAGAGGGAAAGTTAGCACGTGCTAGATTTCCCCCAAAGTGGGATGATGTTGTTCGAGATGAGCTCGTGCTTGTGAAAGAGGGAAAGTTAGCACGCACTAGCTTTCCCCACTAGTGGGATGATGTTGTTTGAGATCCTCTCCTGCTTGTGCAAGAGGAAAAGATAGCACTAACTTTTCCCCATGGTGGGATGATGTTTTTCGAGATGCACTCCTCCTTGTGCAATATGGAAAGCTAGCCTGCGCTATCTTTCCCACCAGTGGGATGATGTTGTTCGAGATGTGCTCCTACTTGTGCAAGAGGGAAAACTATGTTAGCTTTCCCACCAGTGGGATGATTTTGTTCGAGATGTGCTTGTCCTTGTGCAAGAGTTAAAGCTAGCACGATCTATCTTTCCCCCATGGTGGGATGATGTTGTTCTAGATGAGTTGTACTTGTACAAGAGGGAAAGCTAACACGTGATAGCTTTCCCCCATAATGGGATGATGTTTGTCCGAGATGAGCTTGTGCTTGTGCAAGACGGAAAGTTACCACGTGCTAGCTTTCCCCCACGGTGGGAAGTTGTTGTTTGAGATGAGCTCACGCTTCTGCAAGTGGGAAAGCTAGCACGTGCTAGCTTTCCTCCACAGTGGGATGATGTTGTCCTAGATGAGCTCGCACTTGTGTAAGAAGGAAAGCTAGCACACACTAGCTTTTCCCCACAGTGGGATGATGTTGTCTGAGATCAGCTCGCGCTTGTGCCAGAGGGAAAACTAGCACACGCTAGCTTTCCCCCACAGTGGGATGATGTTTTCCGAGATGAGCTCGTGATTGTGCAAGAGGGAAAGCTAGCATGTGCTAGCTTTCCCCCATGGTGGGATGATTTTGTTCGAGATGAGCTCGTGCTTGTGCAAGAGGGAAAGATAGCATGAACTACCTTTCTCCCATGGTGGGATGTTGTTGTTTGATATGAGCTTGTGCTTGTGCAAGAGGAAAAGATAGCACACGCTAGATTGCCCCCACTGTGGGATGATGTTTTTCCGAGATGAGGTCGTACTTGTGCAAGAGGGAAAGCTAACACGCGCTAGCTTTCCCCCATAGTGGGATGATGTTTGTCCAAGATGAACTCGTGCTTGTGCAAGACAGAAAGTTACCACACGCTAGCTTTCCCCCACAATGGGATGTTGTTTTCTGAGATGAGCTCGCGCTTGTGCAAGTGGGAAAGCTAGCACGTGCTAGCTTTCCTCCACGGTGGGATGATGTTGTCCTAGATGAGTTCGCGCTTATGTAAGAAGGAAAGCTAGCACGCACTAGCTTTCCCTCACAGTGGGATGATGTTGTCTGAGATGAGTTCGTGCTTATGCAAGAGGGAAAACTAGCACATGCTAGCTTTCCCCCACAATGGGATGATGTTGTCCGAGATGAGCTCGTGATTTTGCAAGAGGGAAAAATAGCACGTGCTAGCTTTCCCCATGGTGGGATGATTTTTTCCGAGATGAACTCGTGCTTGTGAAAGAGGGAAAGCTAGCATGAACTACCTTTCCCCCGTGGTGGGATGATGTTGTCTGAGATGAGCTTGTGCTTGTGCAAGAGGAAAAGATAGCACACACTGGCTTTCCCCCACGGTGGGATGATGTTTGTCCGAGATGAGCTCGTGCTTGTGCAACTGGGAAAGCTAGCATGTGCTAGATTTCCCCCACAATGGGATGATGTTGTCCAAAATGAGCTCGTGCTTGTGCAAGGGGGAAAGCTAACACATGCTATCTTTCCCCGATGGTGGGATGATGTTGTTCGAGATGAGCCCGTGCTTGTGCAAGAGGGAAAGGAAGCACGCGGTAGCTTTCCACCACTGTGGGATGATGTCTGAGATGAGCTCCTTCTTGTGCAAGAGGGAAAGCTAGCCTATAGGGAAAAAACATATCACACGATAGCTTTCCCCAACGATGGGATGATGTTGTTTGAGATGCACTCCTGCTTGTGCAAGAGGGAAAACTAACACGTGATAGATTTCCCCATGGTGGAATGATTTTGTCCTTTGAAATCCATCCATAGGTCTAGTTACCTTCTCAAACGATGGTTACCAATAGAGTATATTCTTGAAGGATAAGGAGTTTCAGCAAGTCAAAGGATAAGATAGACGCAAAGATGGAGGGATTTTATGGCTTGTTCTCAACATGTCCCTGGGATTGAATACATTGTGTGCTAATGGGGAAGTCAACTGGATGAAGTTGGAATGTATGAGTTTCTGCAAGTTTACATCTTCCACAACATGGATGAAGACTTCCAAGTAGTGGACTATACAGATGATGAAATGTAGGGAGAGGATGTTTGGTCATATCCAAGGAATGGGTCCCTAGGGAATTTTTTCTAGGGTAAAAATGGTGGTGACTTAGATGAGGGATCAAGAAATATGGATATAGAATCAAAAGTGGGAATAATAAGTGACCTATAGCCTCCATTGGATCACATGAGATATAATTATGATTCAAGTTCCAAATCCACAAGACCAAAGACTGATCCAATGGTCTCAAGCTATGATAGTTGACATGTTGTCAGAAAATTGGAAGGAGATGCATTCAAGAATAGTATTGTAGACTTGATTGTGTCATATGAGGAGGGTATCCCAACCACAAGGTCAAGATAAGGTTTTTCTTCATTAAAATTTGAGGTTGGGTTTCCCCATTCTACAAATTCTAGTAATCACTTATTAGCTCCCTCAAATAATTGGGACGAAGTTGAACTATAATGTGGGGTGATGTCAACACAGGCCTATGGAAAAATGTTTCTCATGCCATCGAATGGGCAAGTAAAAGGCATACAATTTCAATGAGCACCACATATCCCATACTCAATTCAACAACATACTGATGATGAACTGTTATTTCGATGAGCACCCAATGAATCTAGAAACGACAGTATTGAGCTAACATAATACTTACGAAGTATACAATAACCAGAAGGAAACATAATCTCAACAACTTGGAAATTATGAAGTAGAAGTTTGATTCACATCTATCAACGATGTCTGTGAGAGTATTAGTAAAATGTGGAAGAAACAACACATCAATATATTTTAAAATAATCATGTTACCAACATCTACGCCTTTAATGGAAGCACAGGCTCAATTATTCAATGGTGATTTTGATGGATGCAAAAATATCCACTGACAATCCACACGAGTACTCCATGTTAATAAGAAAGGTCAATGACAATCGTAATATTCAACAACAAATATATTTGCATTTCCAAAACCTGTTTTATTAAATATGCATACATCTGTTGCAAAGTTTTATAGGTAAAATTTTCACATATGGAAACTAAAACTTCGATTATGCTTAATGGAAAGAAGTCTCTCGAAAATTGTCAAACTGTGTATAGAAAAACAACAAAGGATAAACAAAGTATTTGAATGGCAAATTAAGTGTAATGGGGCAAAGCCACTTATTAGGTTCCCTATCAAATACCCATGATCATCACCTGGATCTAATAAAGTCTAGTAAAGAGCTCTTGGATTCCTTAGCAACACTGGTTGGTAGGAAAGAATATAACACAATTTTTTTTGTTAACAGAGCTCTTTGATCTAAAAATGTCAAATAACTAAAATATGTTGGAGCACAAACAATTTGAGGTCAATTTGAGATCATTGTTATCATAGTTAACACAAGTTTGAGTCAATTAGAGGATGAATATGTAACTTACGATGTACTGTTAAAGGGGTTTTCCCCTAAATACAGTGTATTATTTACATTTAGGCAAATATTTAACACAGTTTAGAATCTGTTATTTCAAATGTCATTGTGGAGGAAAAATTGACTATTGAAGATGATGAAATAGCAGATCATGTTTTTTTTCTTCTGAAAATGTAGAACAAACAATAAAAGTACTGAAGAATTGGCTAGCACAATTAATGAAAAGGCACGTTATTATTGTGGAAAGTCAAGGCATGTTGCTTGGAATTGCAGACTTCATATTGTTGAGTTTTAGTTAAAGGG
>ML804844.1:12687-32019 GCA_009831015.1 Picea engelmannii | reverse complement strand
CTATTTCTCATTGGAGATGGGTCATAAATAGACGTCTTTGAACTTTTTCACCCTATGACATTTGATTTCCCCATCCATAACATTTTGTAAATTTGTATTCTTAAATCAATTATTATTAATTGAAATCATTTCATATAATAAGCAAACAAGACACAAAAGTATTTATTGAATTTTATTTAATTATATGCATTAATACATATATAAATGTGATATGTATTTTTGAAACAAAATTCCTTATATTTCTTACAAAAATAATTAAAATTAATTAATAACGAGTCATAAGTGAGTTATTCAAACTCATGGGAGATGAGTCRCAAAKGAATGAATTTTAATACATGATTAAACTTGGAAATTAATATCTCAACTTTGATAATTTATTTGTAGTTACATTAATTAACATTAATCATTAATAATCAAAGAAAATGGGGACATATACAAAGTTCAACTAAAAACCTTGAAAAACCTGTTTAAACATCTATCTCTTATGCATTTAAAATTCTTATCATTTTCTCCTCCTTTTGGTGAAAGTAATGTTCAACCATGGTTGATTTTTCTATTGTTGGTTGGCACTATTACATCAGATCAATGGTTTTGTACAATTTACAATGAGGAAATAGTGATATCCATTTCTTGAGTACTTATCTTCGAAGACCCTTGCTTCCACTGCCTACACCTCACATTGGTTCTCATAGACCAGTCACTTACTTCAGTCAACACTAGGAATCTCAATACAGTGACTTCCTCCATGGAATATATTAAGGGTTTATAAAAAAACTCAGTGTTGATGAAGTCCATGTAATAGAATATTTCCAAATTTAATGAAATATGTGTTCTTAGGTGCCTAGGTGATGAGAAACACTTGCCTAGGTACTTTTTTTTTTTTTAATTATTTTTAACACTTCTTTCGTTGCTTTCATCAAACGAGTCAATAACCCCTTTTGAGTATAGATTATTCTTCTACTTCTAATATTTCTTCTTATTTTCATGCTTTTCCTGTTTGTGTTTCTTTTTGTGTTGATTTCTCTCTTTCTTTACATTATGGTATTCTTCATCATCACTACTTTCAGAATTTGCATATGGACACTTATTAGAAAATTTTCTCTTTTTTCCATAATTAAAGCATTCAAAGGGAAGATTACCTTTATATTTTCTAAATCATTTATTGAGTTTCCCCACAAAATGGGCTTCCATTGCATCTTATTCATTTTCAGAGATATCACTTTATTCATGGTCTCCATTATTTTTCTTAATTGAGGATTTGAAGGATTCTTTTATATTTGATGGTTTTTGTTTCTTTATTCTCATTTCATATGCCATGAGGATCCCATGCAATTCATCAATTGTTAATAAATCAAGATCCTTCATTTCTTCAATGGTGGAAACAATAGCATCAAATATTAAGAGTAGTTAACTTAACACCTTTTGTACAATCAACATTTTTTCAACCATTTCACCAAGTCCTATGATGGTGTTGACAACTTCATCCAAATGGAGAAGATAGGTTGCAACATTATCTTTGTCTTTTACTTTTAGGCTCTCAAATTATCTTCTATGTGTTTGGAGATTTTCTTTCTTAACCTTGTCATCACTTTCATAGATATTTTGAAGTTTGTCCAAAATTTATTTTGTCTATTAACATTGCATCACCTTGACAAACTCGAATTCTGATGGACCAAACAATATGACATTCATGGATTTTTCATTATGTTCACTAGGATTATTCTCGACCACATATATTGGTGTAGTTGTTGGGGTTGTATAACTAGTCATGACTAATTTTAAAATATCAAACCCAAGGGACATTAGATATGTTTTCATCCTTATGCTATAGATTGTATAGTATGTTCTGTCCAACAATGGAGATTTTTTGTAGAGAAACATTCCTGACCATCCATGTGTTCTCCTGAGATCTAAATTCTAGTGGTTATAATGTTTTCAAAGGAACTTGATATGATACCAGTTATGATACCGGTTTTTGAGTACACACTTATACTGGGAGGGGGGGCTGAATCAATATAAGAAGATTTTTTTCTCTTTCAAAAATTCATCAACCATAGAAACAAAATCACATATGAGATCTATAATTGTAGAACATGGGACACAATATTTATATGGAAATCCTTTTAGGAGAAAACCGTAAAATTTATCTTTATAATTCTTTGTAAGAACCAACCTACTATTAAAAATATTTGTAGGAATCAACTTACCGGAGACAACAATCCCCACTGGTAAAAATCCTTGTAGGCATGAAACTACTAATACATATCTTGGTAGAAACCAATCCCCATCTCTAAGCACTAAATTATAAAGATACACCAATATCTTTGTTTGAGCATAATCAACCTACTCTTACAAATATGTGTATATATACTAGAGACACCAATCCCCACTACTAAGCACCAACTTAGAAAAAGACCCCAATCTCTTTGTGTGAGTTGCACCAACCTTCAGTGAGTCTTCTTGCTACTTCTTCCTTAACTAGGTATTCTTCTTTTTTATACCTTCACCAAGTCTATTCACTTCTCTTTACTTCACTGGGTCTTCTCACTATTTCTACCTCTACCAGGTCAGACCAAAATTTGAATTTCCAAATGGTTACTTTCTCAGAGCTTATTGTTTTGGGAATCTTCTCAAGAATGAACTTGTATAGCATGGCATATATCTAATTTTTAAAATTTGATTATGAAATTGTTTCCTTAGGTACTTGTGCATGTATCCTCTACTCTATGAAATTTTTATAGTCTGAAAATTCCTAGAAAAGAAGTTATAGTGAAAATGCCAAGATGACCTTTTTGAAATTGATTTCAAGAGAATTTAAGAACCCTAAATTCCAAAGGGAATATCTCCAAAAGTATAGAAAACATGTATACAACATTTGTAATACCTATACACCAAGATGTCTCCTCTGTCTTTGCAAAGTTTCAAGGTATGAAATATCCTAGAAAATGAGTTATAGTGAAAGTCCCAAGATGACTTTTTTGGAACTTATTTCAGCAGCATTCAAGAGCCCTAAATTCCATAGGGAATATCTCTAAAAGTATCGATAAACAACATCCAAATTTTGTATCACATCTACACCAATATATCTCCTCCATTTCTTTGAAATGTCAAGGTTTGAAATGTCCTACAAAAAAAATTATCACAAAAATTCCAAGATGACGTGAAACTAATTTTGCAATTCAATCTTTTCTATACTTATTTTTTCACACACAGTCTCTCTTCATGATTTATATTTTTATAATATTCCATAACCCTTCATGAAGGGACATGTCCTTAATTAATTCCCCAAACCATGGGAAAATACCCCAAAACCATGGGTTTGAAACCATCATTTCACTTTTTACTTTTTCACATGCACCATTCTTTTAGTATACTTGTAGACCTATATATATATATATATATATATATATATATATATATATATATATATATATATATATATATATATATATATATATATATAACAATATTGGAAATGTTGTGTGTATTTTAATTCCATAATATGACATTAATGACATCATTAATCCTTTAACATCAATGACAATAATTTCAACAACATACATACATACATACATATATATATGATAATAATTAATGAAATGAATGATTTATATTAACCAAATAAGCATACATAATAGGATTTTTGCAACTCTCAATATTGAATTTCAATCTTACACATACAATATGGAACTTCCATCAAGCTACCAAATGATTTCTAACATAATTGGTTTAACATCTATCAACTAATGTCTTGCGTCTAAGTAGGGAGACCTAATTGACAATCAATGATCCAGGTGGATACTAGTGGCCACTGACATGTTCCATTAATTCAAAATCATTCCACATCTTGGAGTTTGTTTTATGGTTTTTCAGCTTCCAAGTTTATGGGGTCATTGTTTAGGCTCTAAATGATAGTTTTTTGACATGGAAGTTCCTACTAGATGCCAAATACATGTATTGGGCTATTTGGAATGTGTATTTCTCGGCTAGACCTTTCCAACAAGATATCGAGTACCTCGAATGGAGATCATATGAAAAAGTAGCACCCTTTGGAAGTTTATGTATCAAGTAACCACATCATGGCCCACAAACCTTTTGGTGTTTCATATTCTATGGTTAGTTTTTTGGATGTTTATGGTTTTCTTATCGATGTTTTATGTTAACATTCCTTTTCACCCTCTTTGTAATCAACTTCTTGTGAGTGAGCATAGTTTTCACATATCTATATTTAGAGATAAGTTTCCATCATTCTAGTTATCTTGTGTGCTTGCATTTTACAATCTTTTGTATTTAAGACATTCATTAATAGAATTTGAGTTTAATTGTATTACTCTGTTTCTTACAATATCTCTACGTGTTTCCTTGGTATATATTTTCTTTCATGTCATTCTCAATATAATCCATATCAATCAATTAAGATGATGTTATTAATTAGATGAGTTGATACTTATTTTGTTTATATATCTATAGGGGTAAATCATCATCATCATAATCATTCATCAACATCAAATAAACAAAAAGTTACAATTCATAGAACATGTTCCATGATATATATATATATATATATATATATATTCAAAATTGAATCAATTGTACATTTTTAACAAAATGGTCCATCGTGTCCAATATACAAATTGGTACATTGTGCCGAAACATAGAAGTATGGAATGTGGTGTCTTATACACAAAATTGCACTCATTGGTCACTCATTGACTATTTCCACCCTCGCCACTATAAGGTGCATCCCAAAAGTTGATTGTTCTCCTCTTACACGAAGTAGGATCCTAAGTATTTTTATGTCTAGGTGTGGTTCATTTCTCTGGAGACTGAACAAAGGAACAATACTCGTACAATTTTTTTCCACAATGAGTCAAAACACTTACAAAATGATACTATATAATTCAATCCAAGAAAACTCAATGTAGATGATATTGTCAGTTGTTAGGGTGTGTCCCTCCTCCATGACCCTAATCTCTCTACTATGCCTCCATGTAGTATTTAAAAGAACCAAAGCATGAAATTTCACAAAAATTTCCTAAGATCAATTATCTTCACAATACACAAAAAAATCATCAATGAATGATCTCACCATGAAAAACTCATGCATCAGTGGAGATTCAATAGTAGGTAGAGCACTCATCTATACAATCTACTTTGAGGAAAAAAAAATTGTCACATCAACTACGGTATCCACATCGGATGATGGATGGGGGGATGCATGAGGGAAAGGTGGTGCAACCATAGTGGATGAAACAATGTGGGATGAAACATGGTGGACTTATGGGTGCATATAGGTACAACATATATGGATGTATGGAATGGAAAAGGTGGTGGGATGGGTCATGGAAAAATCCCATGGTTTGTATAAGGTATGGAAGTACCCTAGCGGGGAAGTGGTATCCCAATATTCGGGGCAGGGTGGCCAAGGATAAAACTTGCTCTGTATCTTGGGAGAAATAATGGGGAGAATGTAGGTAGTGGTGAATGGGATGATGGTGGTACTGGTGACCTAGTAGTCAATGAGACAACCCACATACACATTTATAATATTTTTATTAGTAAAAAAAGATTAAATTAAACCAAAATAACATAAAAATTTCCAGATTTAAATAATATTTAATTCAACACATGATACCTTAGAAATGGGTGATCTATCCAAGCCAAGTGGACATGGTTCCTTTCTCTATGGAACCAAAACCTATAGAAACACAACAATATTAGATTGTATTTCTCATAAATAGTTTGTATAAACAAAAAATCCATCTTACACATGTAGCAAATTAGTGAGACTACTAGAGAATAAGTAGAGCATTGTGGTGAATTTATCAAATTTCATGTTGAACACTCGTACACAATAATTTAGGGAAAGGGTTGATTTTTTTTGTAGTCCCAAACAAGAAACTTGTGGAATACTTTGTGTGAAATATTGAATCTTCCCTCATATGTAAAAAATAGAAAATGTTGAAGTAATTAGGAAATAATAAGTGGTAGTGTTGAGATCCTCTAAACCATGAAAAACAAAATTCTAAGGATGAGATAAAATCTCTATGGGATTAATATACTCAAGCCTAACAAGGGGAAAAATATTACACTAATGGATAAAGTATATTACTATAACAAACTAATGGAGCACCTCACATGTGAAACTGATAGAGTAATCAATAAATACCTTGGGAACAAACTAATGTGAGTAGTGTCCATAGTGATCAAGTGTTCATCCCTTGATGACTCAATTAAGGAGAAGGTCACTCCAAAGAATGTTATCATGCCTCACATATATAGTGCACCGAAGATTCATAAAGATGGTGTCCCCTTAATACCGACTGTAAACATGAAAGGATGTTGTACATACTCTTAGACAAAATTTCAGGCTAAGTTACGCATCCTCCCATCCGGAAATAGAAACTATTTTTTAAAGGAGTCATAATCCTTTGTAAAATGTATCAAAAGACAAAATGTACAATATGATTAAATTATAGTTGTTATAGAAACAGGATCGCGGAACAATAAAATAAAAAAAAAATGCGGAAATAAAAGACAAAAGATACACAATACGATAGAGACACAAATATGCGTGGTTCACCCAATGTGGAATACGTCCACCAGAGAAATTGGCAGGTCCTTCCTTTTTATTATCTAGTAAAATGAAGGGATACAACCTACAACACACCCATTGTAACTTCCTCTTCTTTCTCTCACAGTCTCCTCTATCAAAATGAAATATTCACAATGATACAGACTTGTAAAACAATTACCTCATAAAAGGTGGTTTCCTTCTAGGGAAAAATCCCTAACATAACTTCTACCATCAGATCTGAGACCTTATAATGAACGTTCTAGATTTACTATGAAATTACAATATACATTTACAAGGAAATTTTTCCTTCGGGGTATTTTCCCCCGAACCCCTTCGGGGACCCACTTTCCCCTAGACCCCACAGGGGGGAAATCCCCCGCAGCAGCCCCCCTCACGTAAAGGGATGTATAGTATTCTGGGGTGTACAGTCTTCATGGGGTATAAACACGACTAAAAACAAAGACCTATGAAACATGAATATAATCAGGCTCTACAACCAACAATCTCCCACTTGGAGACTACTCACAACAACTCCATTGTTGTTGTACCTATTGGACTATACTCCACCTTGAACCTATAAAATTTATCATCTTTACCTTCATTCTTGAAGACTAACTGAAACTGAGAAGGAATTCAGTTTCTCCCTAGTTACTCCCTTTGTTAACATGTTTGCACGATTATGGCTAGTGTGTATCTTTTCCAACTTCAAATGTCCATATTCCAAGACAGATCGTATATAATTGTACCTAAGTTGTCTATTCTTAGTATTCGAATGGAAGGTTGATTTGTTTACAAGAGGAATGTCACTCTCACTATCATAGTACAACATGCTATTCTCTTACTTATTTCCCAATTCCTCCATAAACCTTTGTAACCAAATCATTTCTTTACTAGACTCTATAGAAGCAACATGCTCTGCTTCTATTCTTGAAAGTGCAACAACCTTTTGCAATTTCGAAATCCAACTAATTTTTATTCCACCTATAGTAAAAACATATCTTCTGGTGCTCCCCCTGCTATCTTTATCACCTACCATATATGAATCAACATATCCCAATAGAAAAATGTATGAAACTTCAAAACATAATGCATGAGTAGCAATACCTCTCAAATACCTGAGAATCCACTTGACTGCCTCCCAATGTTCTTTACCTAGATTGTTCATATACATGTTCACAACTCCCACTGCATGTGCAATATCTAGTCTTGTGCAAACCATCGCATACATCAAGCTACCAACTGCTGATGAATAAGGGACATTGTTCATGTATTCTATCTCCTCCCGTGTCTTGGGACACATTTCCTTGGTTAATTTGAAATGGTTGGCCAAAGGTGTACTAACTGGTATTTCATTTTTCATTATAAACCTCTCCATCACCTTCTCTATGTACTCAACCTGAGACAATGTCAATTTGTGATTTTTCATGTCTCTTTTTATTCTCATACCAAGGATTTTCTTTGGAGCACCCAAATCCTTCATCGAAAATGAATTAGATAATATCTTCTTGATAAAATTTATATCCTGCATATTAGAACCTGCAACAAGCATGTCATCTACATACAATATCAATTTAATATAGCTTCCATTTTCTATCCTTTTAAAATAAAACACACTGATTAGAATGATATATACTATAACCTTGTTCTGTCATAAACCTATCAAACTTCAAATACCACTGCCTTGGAGCTTGATTTAGGCCATACAATCTCTTCTTCAACATGCATACCGAATTTTCATTCCCTTTGACCTCATAACCATGTGGTTGTTTCATATAAATCTCTTCCTCCAAATCCCCATGGAGAAAAGTTGTTTTTACATATAACTGTTCAAGATGGAAATATTCTACTACCACAAGACTTAAAATAGTCCTAATTGAATTCATCTTAACAACATGATAAAATATTTCATCAAAATATACACCCTTGTTTTGTGCAAACCCCTTTACAACAAGTCTAGCCTTGTACCACTTTTTTCCTCCATCTTCTTCCTTCAACTTGTAAACCAATTTATTCTGCAATGCTTTTTTTCCTGTAGACAACTGAACCAAGTCTCAAGTCCAGTTATTTACCAAGGAGTCCATTTCCTCTTTCATGCCTTGCTCCCACTTCATTTTAGTTTCTACATGCATTGCCTCTTCATAACATTATGGTTCACCAGAATCAATCAATAATAAATAATACAATGAAGAAGAGTATCGTTCAGGCGGTCTACTTAACCTGGTAGATATTCTAACAACACTTGTAGGAGTTTGAGGTACCTTTTCTTCTGTTGTTGTACATTTTTATTTTATGGTACCTTTGGAATTTATTTTTCAGTGATCTCATCAAGCATTGTGTATTCTGCTTTTTCTTTTTTCTGCTTCTTTCCCTACAACTGATCTTTGTACATGACCTTCCCATTGATATGACATCTCTACTCCTAATGATTTTGTGATTTTCATAATCCCATAAGAAATAACCAAAATCATTAACACTGTATCCAATAAAGGTACACTTCTTGCATTTTACCTCAAGATTTGTTATATTTTCTTTATCAATATGGACAAATTCTTCACAACCGAAAGTCTTCAAAGAAGAATAGTTTACCTTTTTACTTATCCACGCCTCCTCTGTAATTCCATCCAAATATCTTGAAGGTTGTTTTTTATTAAGTAAACAACATTATTTACAACATCTACCCAAAACTATAAACAAAACCCAGCATGCAATCTCATACTCCTTACACGCTTCATGATTGTCCTGTTCATCCTTTCTGACACACCATTTTCTTGTGGTGTTCCTGGAATTGTTTTCTCTCTACCAATCCCATGGTATGAAAAATAATCATCAAACTCCTTGATGCAATATTCACCTCCATTGTATGATCTAAGACACTTCAACCTTTTTCCTGTCTCATTCTCAACCAAAGCTTTCCATTTCTTAAAAGTATAAAAAACATCATATTTTTATCGAACACAATAGACCCAAGTTTTTCTAGTTTCATCATCAATAAAAGTAACATAATAACGGGATACACCAAGAGATGATACCCGATTTGGTCCCCATACATCTATATGCACAATCTCTAACCTTTCACTCTTCTTTTCTTTTCCGACTCTGAGAAATCTAACTCTCCTCTATTTTCCATAAATGCAATGCTCACATAAATCCAAATCAATTTGTTTAAGATATGGAAACAAATTTATTTTGTGAAGTATTTTCATCCCCTTCTCACTCATATGTCCAAGCCTATGATTCCATAGTGTTGTATCCACTCCTTTAGAAGCTAAAGATATACAAGAATCAATGGTACCAGTACATAAATGCAAAGTACCTACCTTCTCTCCATTTGCTATCACCAGTGATCCTATGGTGACCTTCCATGGCTTATCTGTAAATATAGACATACCACCTCCACTTTCCAACTTCCCCATTGAAATTATATTTTTCCTTAGATCTAGAACATGTATTACTTCTTTCAACAATCATTTTTTTATGTTCTTTTATTTTATTTGTACCTTTCCCATTCCAACAATTTTGCATGGTGCATCATGACCCAAATGAACCAGTCCAAAGTCACCTTGAAAATAATATAGAAAATGTTTCCTATGGGGTGTAGTATGAAATGAATCCCCTAAATCTACTACCGAAGACTCAAAAATATTATCTACATAAATAATTAAAGCATCTTTTAACACATCACCTGTTAAATTTTCTTCTCGCTTTTTTTCTTATTGTCCATCTCTTTATTTCTTTGGAGCTTTGCAGTCTTTCTTCATATGTCCTTTCTTCCCACAATTCCAGCACTCTATCCTTCCTAGTCTGGATTTGGATCTTCCCTTCCTATAATTCTCATGGTTCCCTAAGCCCTTTCCCTTATCCTTTTGTCTTCCTTTATTTTCCATGTTTAACACATTACTTTAAGTATCACCTGTTCTTTTCCATCGAATTTCCTCGCTAAGGATAACACCAACAACGTCATTGAATTTTAAATTGTTTTAAATGGAGACAAGGTTACTTACAGCCATGACTAAGTTGTTCCATCTTTCTAGGAATGAGCACAAGATTAGAGGAGCCATGACCTCATCATCAAAGTCCACTTTTATAGAACTTAGTTGATTAGTAACCATATGAAATTCATTTAAATGATCTACAACAGACCTGCCTTCTGACATATTCATATTAAATAATATCTTCATTAGAAATACCTTATTGGACATCGAGGGTTTTCCATACAGTTTAGCCAATGCGTCCATCAGCTCCTTCATTGTATTTTCTTTCAAAATATTGAAATCCATCGACACTGCTAGGCTCAGTCGTATCGTTCTCAGTGCCTTTCTATTAATAAACTCCCATTCTTCATCCTTCATGGTCGTCGTCTTATTTTATATTCATTCCAATGGTAGGAATAGGTCCTTCTGATATAAATAATATTCCATTTTCAGCTTCCATGACTGGTAGGTTTGATCGTTAAATTTCTCGACCCTAAACTTTCCATCTTCTGCCATTGCTCCCACTCAAACCAGGAACCCTTTTTTCCTACGAGTTACACTTTTCTCTGATACCAATTGTTATAAAAACAATATTATAGAATAATAAAATACAATAAATGCATAAATAAAACACATAAGATACACAATACAATAGAGACACAGATATGCGTGGTTCACCCAGTGTGGGTTATGTCCACCAGAGAAATTGCCAGGTCCTTCCTTTTTATTACCCAGCAAAATGAAGGGATTAAACCTACATCACACCTGTTGTAACTTCCTCTTCTTTATCTCACAATCTCCTCTCTCAAAATACAATATTTGCAATGATACACAACTACAATACAATTCCATCATAAAATAGGGTTTCCTTCTAGGGAAAAAAACCCTAACATAACTTATACCATCAAATCTATGACCTTATAATGAATGGTCCAGATTTACTATGAAATTACAATATATATTTACAAGGAAATTTTTCTTTCGGGGAACGTTGTCCCCCAAACACCCACTAGGGGTCTGCATTCCCCTAAACCCCGTAGGGGGAAAAATCCCCCCATGCAACCCCCCCACATGGAGGGTTTTATATTATTCATGGGGTATAAAAAAGGCTGAAAACAAAGACCTATGAAATAGGAAGATAATCAGGCTCCAGAACCAACAATAGTATGTTTTGACATTATGTCTCTTTACACCAAGGTCCTAATTTTCCATGCCATTAATGTCATAAAAGACATCATAGACATCAAAACTCCTAAAGGTTAACATATGTATTAATCCAACATATTTCAACTACAAAGAAAATATGTATGAGCAAATTTATGCCATACGTAATAGGATCCCCATTATCACAAGTAGTTGCAAAAATTTATATGGAACAATTTGAAGTAAAGGATTTATTAAAATCCTTTCCACTAACCCTAGGAGTATGCAAATGATATGTGGGTGAGATATTCACAAAATGTCATGGACATTATATAGAGGATATTGAAGGCTTCTTCAAGCACATTAGCAATTTCTCATAGCACTTCAAGTTCACCATTGATATAGAAATGGAAAACCAATTTTGATTTTTGTATTTAATGATCAACAACAAGAGTAATGGGAGACATGTATAAAGTCTACAAGAGGAAGTCACACATAGAGAAACAACTTCATGTAAACTATCATCACCACCTAGCTCAAAAAGTAATCATCATTCACACCCTTTCCACAACGGCTACAATAATATCATATGAAAAACACTTAAACTATGAACTAGATAAGCTTAGTATTCTATTTTGAAGGAATGGTTACAATGATTGGAATATTGGAAAGGGAATTCATAAATAAATGAACATAGGAAACTTACATAGGAAGTTGGATATCCCAAATCTCATGTTTACATATATCAAAGGTACCACAAATTGAATTGGAAAAACTAAGAAGTAGGAAAATAATGATAGTATTCACTCCTATGAACACCATTAGAATATTGGTAGGATTGTTTAAGGTTGAATTATATCTAATGCAATTGAAAGGTGTCTATAAAATCCCATGCTCCTATGGTATAGTCTATATTGGTGAAATTGGATAGTCACTACAAGTGCACTTAAAAGAACTTGAAATAGATAATTCTAGAGATCGAACCTCGAGATCAACTCTAACATGGCACTCTCACAAAATTGAATGAACTACACAATTATACCTAAAAATGTAAATATTGAGACAAAGTAGAAGTGCATACTTTGTTAAGTAAGATCAAGTTATCATTCATTCTAAAACACATGCACATTTAAACTAAAATCATATCGAACATAAACTAAAAACATATGACAATTATTTTAGGAAGAATCATTTTAATTTATAAATCTCTCATTACACCATACCCATGTGTGTGATACATTGAAAAAGTAGGATGCTATTACTATTGAATCAATGGAATATATTGGCATTGATTCATATGTTGGCATCGAGGGTCTTCTCTCCAAGCGTAGCAAATGAAAAAATAATATAATTAATTATAGAAAAAAAAGGTCAATAAAGTGCACATACATACACACACACACACACACACATATAGAGACACACACACATATGCATATAATAAATGAAGTACATAAATATGATCAAGATACTAACCTCCCCTATTAAACTTTCATGTCTAGATGCCTTCATTGGCCATTATGATTCTATTCACAACTCAAGCATCTATTAGGGTCACATGAACTAGGATGGGAATTCCTAGTTTGTGTATGTTCCCTCTCCTAGCATGACTCTACTAAATAGAGTAAATTCCAAAACTCTCCCCAAACATCACTTGAAGACCTCTCATGGTGGGATAATGCTATAAATATGTTGCGCTACACCAAGCTATGAGTCAAGGTGGATATGGTATCAATATTTCATGAATTTGCACTCCCCAATTTTCTCATTAACCCTCAAAATGTGCATCGGGATTTGTTGGTGAAATGGATGGTCCACAACCAATAAAAAAAAAAATCCCACAGGAATGCATGAGAGTTCCTAATAAATATAACCCGACATTGGTGTGGTGGTATTGGTGGTGGTTCGAGGAATGTCGAAGTTGGAATTTCATGAATGTGCATGCATTTTTTAGAACGAAAGCACATTATTTCATGAGTGAATTAATGTGTGTTTATGTTGATATAGGTGGATATTTGTGGCCACCCAACTATTCCAACTAGCTCAAAACAGTCTTCTAGAAATTTACTATTTTTCACAGTTTTTCAGTTACTAAATTTTGAGGGCCATTTTGAGGGCCTAAATGATTTTTTTTTAGGATTGAGCACCTCAATGATAAATGATGGCTATGATTGAGCCCCCAAAATGAATATCCTCTATGATACCTTTCCAATGAGTTATCCTTCTCCCCAAATGGAGATCATATGCCAAAGTTACTCCCTCGAGAAATTGATACACCAAACTATCGAAAACAGGGTCCAAAACACTATTGGATTTTCATCTTCCAAGGTTATGGTTTTGGATTTTATTTATGTTAAAAAGTCCTTTGAAGCCTCATTTTAATAATAATCTTCTTGCGAATGTGAGTAGCTATCACATCTCTTCGCATAGATAAGATGCCACCATTCCAGTGAGTCTTTCACTCTGTATTTCTACAGTTTTGTACATTTCGCTCATTAATAGAAATTGTGTATATATATATATATATATATATATATATATATATTTGTCTCTTGTTATATATCCGATATATCTTTGTTATATTATTGGCTCTCTTGCAATATCTCTTTATATTTCTGTTTTATATCTCTTCTCTCATTTCATGTCGAAAATAGTCTAGATCAATGGTATTAGAGAAAGGTACTCTTGATCATTTTTTCAGTGCATGTCCTCGATGAGGTTTGAGTATAGAAAGTTGGGTCTCAAGATTATGTATCTTTAGGACAATCACTCGATCATGCCCAAGAAACCCTCCATGGAGGAAGAAAATAAAAATGACAAAGCATAATATTATACTAATATGTTATTTGAGCAAGCTCTCACGCGACAAAGGGATGAAATGATGGAGAATTTTTCCCAGTTCCTTCAAGGTCTGACGATAACAACATGTGCATCTTCATCAAAAAACCACTTTGGAGGAACTTCGCCTTTCAAGGTACAAGCTAATTTTGATATTCTCATATTTAAGCACAGATAGATGCAGATGCCCTAGAAAAATGGTTAAATCTACTAGAAGGTTATTTCTATGTTCATAATTTCTCTGACAGGGAAAAGATCACCTTCGTACTCCTTAAGGATATCCCCCATGTCAAACATTGGTGGGAAACTTACTGGAAGAAAATTTCCACAAAGGATTCTGGAATATATGGGGCCTAGCCCATTTGGGATTTTTTTGTGGATGCAGTCAAGGAACAATATTACCCTATTGGAAACTATGACAACCAGTACATGAGATGGACCACACTACAGGAAGAGAGGGGCCAAGAAGTGTCGAATTTCACCAATACCTTCCATACCTTGCACACCAAGATGGGTATAAAAGACTCTGAGCAACATCTGGTTCTGAAATAACTTGGGGATCTACACAAATACATCCAAACTGAAATGGATTTTCTAGACATCTCATCACTGGGTGCTTCTTATCGACATATTGTTAAAATCAAGCATAAATTTAAGCACCAGAACAAGCAGGAGTTTGGATATACAAATATGCAACAACCAAAGTATGGTAAAGACGGCCCTAACAACCAACCTTCAAAAAAATAGTCCAAGCCATAGGAAAAGAAGGGTAATGGAAAGACGAAGGACACTGGAAAATGATGCGATTTCCAGAAAATACCCTGGTACAATGCCGATGGATTTCTCTCAAAACAATCATTGGTGTCTAAGATCAAAGACAAAGACACAGAACCTAATTCAGAATTTGATTAAGAAAATAAATGTAGAAGACGATCATCAGCACAGACCCCACTGCTAGTGTCGTGACCGCAACAATTCAACCAAAGGAAACAATAGATCCTAAAGAGGGGGAGTTCCTTTTTCATTCATAGATGTGGGTGAAGGGGATCCCACTACATTTTATTGTTGATAAAGGAAGCCAAAAGAACCTCATCTCAACAGTGATCATCAAACACTTGGGATTGTCGAAAACACCACACCCACAACCATACAACATCAGGTGGCTTTGCTAGGAATGCGATCTATGTGTCAGCCAACAGTGTGGATTGTCATATGACATCCAACCCTTCAAGGATGAAGTATTATGTGATGTTTCCCCACTGGATTTTTGTGATCTTCTCTTGGGCAAGCCATATATGTGGAAGATCCATGCTATTTATGAGTCTCTACCACACAGTGTCATTATTAATATGGGGGGTCATCTCTACAGGATATCAAAGGTATTTATGACTATTGTCCCACCTAAAAAGAGTCACAAGGTACTATCTCATACTACAAAATTCATCTTCTTCACAATATGTTCAAAAGGTGAATAGAATAACAGGACAACCAATGCAACCTTATTCCAAGCACTTTATGTCTAGTAGAAGCAAGTCAAAAATATTGAATCAAAGAAAAAGGATTCCTTCTACACCCAGTCATCTCATCAGGTTCTCAACAACCTCCCACAAACCAAACATCGTAACTTCTCCAACAAAGTAAACAACTCACCAAGGTTTAGATTCAGTAAGCGCTTTCCACTCTCCCCCTAGAACTCAACACAATGGATACCACTGCTTCCTAAGGAGGGAGGATTGATCTAGGTGGATATTGGTGGCCACCAACCTATTTCAACTGGCTCAAAACAATCTTTTGGCAATTTACTATTTTTAGCAACTTTTTGGTTCCTAGACTTATGGGGCCATTTTGAGGGCCTAAATGAAGTTTTTTCTGGATCGAGTAGCTCAATGATGTACCAATGCTCTTATTAAGACCAAAAATTTAATATCCTTGAAGATACCTTTCCAAGGAGTTATCGTGTGCCCCAAACATAGATCGTATGCCAAAGTTACGCCCCCAAGAAGTTGTACACCAAACTACCCAAAATGGGGTACACAAAACTGTTGCCTTTTCATCTTTCGTGGTTAGGGTTTTGGATTTTCTTTACGCTAAAAATTACTTTGGAGCCTCATTGTAATAATCATGTTCTTGCGAATGCGAGTAGCTATCACATCTCTTCTCATAGATAAGATGCCACCATTCTAGTGAGTCTTTCACTCTATATTTCTATAGTTTTTTACATTTTGCTCATTAATAGAAATTGTGTATTACTGTATATATGTGTCTCTTGTTATATATCTGATATTTCTCTATTATATTATTGGATCTCTTGCAATATCTCTTTATATTTATGTTTTATATCTCCACTCTCATTTTGTGCTGAAAATAATTTGGATCAGTGGTATCAGAGCAGGCTTCTCTTGATCGTTTTTTCAATGCATTTCCCTAATGACGTCTGAGTATATCAAATTGGGTCTCTATCTTGTCTCTCTTGAGGACAATCTCTATTTCACACCCAATAAATCCTCCATGGCAAAAGAAAATAAAAACGATGGAGCAGAAGATTTTATTAATCTGTTGCTTCAGCAAGCTCTTGCGCGACAGAGGGATGAAACGATGGAGATTTTTTCCAACATCCTTCAATGTCTACTGATAACAACAGGTGCGTCTTCATCAAATGACCACTTTGGAGGCACTTCACCTTTCAAGGTGCAAGTTAATTTTGATATTCACATATTTGAAGCATAGATAGATGCAGATGCCCTAGAAAAATGGTTAAATATGCTAGAATGTTATTTCTCTGTTCATAATTTCTATAAAAGGTAAAATATCACCTTTTCACTCCTTAAGGCTATCCCCCATTTCAAACATTGGTGGGAAACTTACTGGGAGAAAATTTCCACAGAGGAGTGTGGAATATATGGGGTCGATCCCACTTGGGATTTTTTTGTGGATGCGTTCAAGGAACAATATTACCCTGTTGGAAAATATGATGACCAGTACATGAGATGGACCACATTACAGTAAGATAGGGGCCAATAAGTGCCAAAGTTCACCAATACTTTACATACCTTGTGCAACAAGATGGGTATCAAAGAATCCAAGTGACATTTGGTTCTGAAATACCATGGGGCTCTACAAATATACATCCAAAATGAAATGTATTTTCTGGACATCTCATCAATGGTTGCTTCTTATCGATATTATATTAAAATAGAGAAGAAATTTAATCACCAGAACAAGCGGGAGTTTGGGTTTACAAATTCACAACAACCAAAGTATGGTAAAGATGACCCTAACAACTAGTCTTCAGAAAACCATCCTAAGCCACAGGAAAATAAGGGTTACAGAAAGACGAAGAAGGAAACTGGAAAATGGTGCAATTTCCACAAAATACCCTGGCACAACATAGATGAATGTCTCTCAAAATAGTCATTGGTGGCCGAGATCAAAGACAAGGAGCCAAACCCTGATTTAGAATCTGATTCAGAAAATACTGGTAGAAGACCTATCATCGACATAGACCCCACTTTTATTTTCATGACTGCAACAATTCAACCAGAAGAATGAGCAGATCCTGAAGAGGGGGAGCACCTTTTTCATTCACAAATTGTTGATAGCGGAAGATAGAAGAACCTCATCTCAGCAGAGGTCGTCAAATAGTTGGGATTGTCGACAACACCACACCCACAACCATACAACATCAAGTGAATTCTCCAGGGATGCGATCTTTGTGTCAGCGAGCAATGTCGATTGTAATATGACATCCAGCTCTTCAAGGATGAAGTATTATTTGATGTTTCCCCATTGGATTTCTTTGATGTTCTCTTGGGAAATACATACATATGGAAGTGTCATGCTATATATGAGTCTCAAACCCGTAGTGTCATTATTACTCTAGGGAGTCATATATACAGGATATCATAGGTAGTTCTGACTACCATCCCACCTAAAAAGTGACACAAGGTAGCATCTCATACTACAAAATTAAGCTTCTTCACAAGTTGTTCAAAAAGTGAACAGAAGAACACCACAACCACTACAGTCTCAGTCCAAGCACCTTATGTCTAGAAGAAGTAGGTCAAAAATATTGAATAAAAGTGAAAGGATTCCTTCTACATACAATCATCTCATGAGGTTCTCAACAACTTCCCACAAACCAAACAACGCAACTTCTCTAGCAAAGCAAGCAGCTCAACAAAGTTCAGATTTAGAAAGTGGTTTCCCCTCTCCCCTATGAACTCAATGCAATGGATACCACTGCTTCCTAAGGAGGGTGGATTGATCCAGGTGGATATACGTTGCCACCCACCTATTCCAACTAGATCAAAATGGTCTTCTGGTAATTTACTATTTTTAGCAGTTTTTCGGTTACTAAACTTTCAAGGCCATTTTGAGCACCTAAATGAGGTTTTATCTAGATCAATACCCTTAATGATATCCAAAGGCTCTTATTGAGCCCCAAAAATGAATTTCATCTGCAATACCTTTCCAACAAGCTATCATGTGCCAAAAACAAAGATCGTATTCCAAAGTTATGCCCCCGGGAAGTTGATACACCAAATTACCCAAAACGGGGTCCACAAAATTGTTGGTTTTTCATCTTTCAAGATTAGGTTTTTGGATTTTCTTTATGTTAAAAAGTCCTTTGGAGCCTCATTTTAATAATAATCTTCTTGCGAATGAGAGTAGATGTCACATCTCTTCTCAGAGATAAGCTGCCACCATTCTAGCAAGTCTTTCACTATGTATTTCTACACTTTTGTACATTTCTATCATTAATAGAAATTGTGTATTACTGTATATCTGTGTCTCTTGTTATAT
>ML804844.1:0-12602 GCA_009831015.1 Picea engelmannii | reverse complement strand
GCTCTCTTCCAATCTCTCTGTATATTTATGTGTTATATCTCCGCTCTCATTTTGTGCCGAAAATAATCTAGAAATGAGTTATCATGCACCCTAAATGGAGATCATCTGCCAAAGTTATACACCCAAGAAGTTGATACATCAAACCACCCAAAATGGGGTCCACAAAATTTTTGGCTTTTCATCTTCCAGGGTTAGGGTTTTGGATTTTCTTTATGTTAAAAAGGCCTTTGGAGCATCAATGTAATAATCATCTTCTTGCGAATGTGAGTGGTTGTCACATCTCTTCTTAGAGATAAGTTGCCACCATTATAACAAGTCTTTCACTCTTTAATTCTATAGATTTGTACATTTCACTCATTAATAGAAATTGTGTATTATTGTATATCTGTGTCTCTTGTTATATATCTTATATATCTCTATTATATTATTGGCTCTTTTGCAATATCTTTGTATATTTATGTGTTATATCTCTGCTCTCATTTCTTGCTGAAAATAATCTGGATCAGATTGCCACTTTTTACCATAATCTTCAGGAAGCACCCACAATCCCATTTGAAGTAATTTTAGAAATATATCCTTTCAAATATCTTTGAATAATAGGTAGCAAACACATGTATAAGAACCATTGATTATTCCCCAAAAATCATTTGCTAGTCTCTTCAAATAATAAGCCATCCTCTTATTGAACTTTTATGAAATATATGTCATATCCATGAAGTTTGAAAGTATATTCATTTTGAATGTGATAATCAAATTCAAGACGAAGATGTAGATCACATTGAAGGGACTCAATAGGAAAATGTAAGGTCAAGACTATAGTTTAGTGCCCATGGATTTTATTGGCATTGGCCACACTTCTATTCAATAGATGAAAATTCCATTTTGTTATAGCCTTAATTTCCATCTTGTAGTGTCAGGAGGAACTTAGCAAAATATGCCAGCTAAAACCAACACTTTAGCTCAGGATTCAGTCAGCTTTTGAAGGGTGTCACTAATAATCTACATGGAAACTGACAGCATGTCACTTGTTAGAAGTGTGCAACCTATGACACCCCTTGTAGCCTTCTATATTTGTGGATTTTCAAAGAGGTGAGCGAGGGATGAGTTGATTTTTCATGGCACGAGCCTTAGAACTCACATCATCAGAGTCTCCATTGGTTTCTATAAGATCTAGAATCTCTCCTAAGCCTCTTCCGAGAATTTATATAAAGAAGGCAAATCTTGAGATTGATGAGGAAGAATCATTCACATAGTTATGCTACAAAAATATAGAGGTGCTTCTACATTATACATCATTTGTACTCAGTTTTCCTAGATTTTATGAAAAAATGAGGAGGAGAAAGGATTAAGGGGCAAGGAGGAGTGCATCTACACCTAGAGGTAAAGTGCATTGATGTACTTCTTTCATATTGATATATAGATCATTGGTTTTTCCCTTTCATATTATTCATGTTCAATGATGCATGTTAGATATGTTCTCACTTTGGATACATCAAGATAGATCTAGATGAACTTGTGATTTCCTAATGTTAGATATAATTTGTAGATTGGTATTGTTTTTTGCTTGTGTGTAGGTAGCAAGTTGAAGGATCTTGGAGCTGGATCTCCAGGACTGCACTATTCTAGGACATGCAAGTACAACCTTCAAAGGAAAAGTGTTGTCCCTTAAATATATCTTAGCATAAAATAGGAAACATATTGCTCTTGATTTCCACTCGATGTCCATGTTGTGATTTCTCGTCTACCTAGGAACCCTCATGTAGAACCGCCATGATTGGAAATTGAGACTCATATTCCTCTCTTCATTTATATTTTTTCCATATCTCGAAGGGGTTCCCAACTTTTTATGTTTCTTTATGATCTCTTATGCATTTTCTACTTGCATCATACATCCTGCTATTGCACTGTCATTTACCCAAATCCTGCTTACTTCTATTGCAGTAGCCCCTCACCATTCACCTTTTTCATTATTTGGCCTCCATTTTTCATCCACCTGCCCAAGGAGAGAACTGCTACTAAGAGTGGACCTCACTTTCAATTACCCATTTGCATTCATTTTCTTAGGTTGGTTCCATGCGCTTGGAACATAGAAGAATGTAGTTAAGCCACTCCTTCTCTTTGGATGAGATAACTTTTACCCCTTTTAGGTGATCTACAAACCATTAAAAAGGCACCACATGAGCTCACATTTAAATATTTTTCATTCTTTTTTAAACCATGAAAATAATAGCTTCCAAGTAAACTTTTACCTCTTCTTCAGACTTGTAAAAGGACACGAAAATACACCTCATGAGTATACTTTTAAGTCTTTTTAAGGATCACTAAAAATGAACGAAAAAGACACTACCAAGCACACTTTTATCTCTCTTTCATGCTCATTAAACCATGAAGGAGACATTAAAAACCAAAAAAAAAGTGTGGTGATTTCTTACCATTGATATAGTTAAGGAATGGAAATGTTAGTCGAGTCCCCCTTGAACATGTCATCTATTTCATTCATCATCCTACAGTTGTCTTATAGCTTTCCTAGGAGCCATACCAATGATGTGAGTCACATATACTCCTCTAGCCAGTTACTTCTCGAGTCAGCATGGAGAGTGTTCCAATGCCTCCTGTGTTTTTGCACTATATTAGTCAAGCTCTTGAATCTTATTGCCAAGTCATCATTGTGTCGTTCTATATGTTGAAGAGAAGTTTAAACCTGAGTTGGCCATCTACTATTTTATTGCCCATCCATGTTGACCATCCCTATGTCAGTTGTACTTGATGATTCTATCTCTTCACATCATCTATTGGTATATGTTTCGTGTTGATTCATGGGGGATACATTAAGTCCCTCCATCGATGGATCTCTTCCTATCGAATTTAACACATTATTTAGGAGATGGATCTAGAAACCATCTAATACATTGGATCTTGCAGTACTTAGTGGGAGGCCTCTTTGCTATTGACAATGGGTTTCCATAATTGATCCATGATTGATCAATTCTATGGGTTTTCAACATCAGATCCTCTACTCACACTCATTATCTTGTAGTAGGTACCTTGCGACCCATTTTCACCATCGGTGGATTCCCTTGTGTCTACTAATAATATACCTCAATGACTAGTAATTAAATGGTTTCTACCATGCTCGACATCATCTCATATATTCACATGTTGTAGAATCATACCATCAGGATTTTGAATAAATACCTTGGGTTTTGGGCCACATCGTTCCTTTACAATAACCCTCCCAAGTTGGAAAAGAGTATATCACTTATATATGAGTACTTTGAAGACTTCAGAGGCACTCTCATCAATGCTTGTTGTCTTTTTCATGTATATGTTGTGACATAGATCCACATTATGTTTTCTTTGTCTATGATATCATTGATGACATGGATCCACCATGTATTCTTTCATGGACATATTCTTGCATTCCATTTCATTGATCGATCGTGTATTGTTTTATCATTCATGCTTTGATACTATTCCTAGTCTAGGTATGTCTAGCTTTGGGATAGTATATACATGTCTTTATCCTTGTTGTTTTATTGTAGGTACTCTTTGACCTCTTGACTTCTTTGCTCTCTCCTTACGTTGCCTCACATTGGCGACAATTTAGTGTAATGTGTTTCGGTCATCCATTCCTTATTAACCTCAGACATTAGGGGGCATATTTTATAGCCTTAATTTCCACCCTATACTATTAGGAGGAACTTAGCAGAAGATGACAGTTGAAACACACTCTTCATCTAAGGATTCAGACATATTTTGAAGGGTGTCACTAGTCCTCTATATGACAACCAATGACATGTCACTTGTCAAAATTGTGAAACCTGCGACACCCCTTGTAAACTTCTATACTTCCATAGTTTTGAAGAGTTCAACAAGGGATGAGATGGTTATTTTTGGCATGACCCTTGGAACTCATAACATTCAAGTCTCGATTGGTTTCTAGAACATCTAGAAGCTCTCCCAAGCCTCTTCCAAGAATCTATATAAAGAAGGCCAATCTTGAGCAAGAGGAGGAAGAATCATTCACAGAGTTATGCTACCAAAATACATAGGTGTCTCTCCATTCTACATCAATTGTAGTCATGTTCCCTAGGTTGGTTGAAAAGTGGAGGAAGAGAAAGGAGCAAGGTGTAAAGAGAAGTGCATCTACACTTAGAGGTAAAGTTTATTTATGTACTTCTTTCATTTTAATCAATAAATCATTGGTTCTCCCCTATTAATATTTTATTTCATTCGCAAATGTTTAGATTTGATTTATTCCTTCATAGATCGGGTTAGATCCAAGCTAGATATAGGACTATGATGGTAAGAATAGAAGTAGGAAGGAATTTTTTTGTCACTTGTGTGTAGGTAGGAGGTTGAAGGATATGGAGTAGGATCTTCAGGACCACAAGAGTTGAGGATATGCAAGGAAAAACTTGAGGAAAAGTATGCCATTCTGACATTTCTTGGTATAGATTGTGAATCTACTTGTGTGTTTCTAGGGAAACCAGAGAAGTCTATCCCATTGTATAGGATCAATAGGGAGATCCTAGGGAGATCTTACTATCCTATTGGTCAGATTTCCTTCATTACACCTTGTTGATTTTACCCAAATAAGACAACCAACTTGCACAAATTAAGACCCTAGAAATTCAGTGTGTACATGAATTTGGATCCATTTTTAATTCTTCATCATTTTTCCTCCATGGGTTTGTTGGAACCCTATAAATCCTCTACTCATGTCTAAGTTTCCTTGATATTCTATATTACATCCCCTAATATCTATTCCTTGTCTATCTATAGTAACCTAAGGTCCCCTCCATCATATAGTGGTGCTTGCTAACAACAAACACATGGAAGTTGATGGCATATAGTAATTGCCAAGAAATGTGCTAATGGATGAAAACACTAGCACTGTGTGCCAAACACTATGACTATGGGTTTTAATTTTCTTCAGTAGTGAGTGTTAGAGGTTGACCTACCTATCATGACATAAAAAGTTGGGGAACACATAGATTTGTGGATAATCAAGTCAATTAGTTCATGTAAAAGCTTAAAAAAAGAGAATAATAAATCCTGAACCCAAAAACAAGGGAAATTGGATTCTTCATTGGATTCTTTATTTACTTTAACACTAGTAATTAAGTTTGGATCTCTTAACATTTAGTCACAACAATCTTTTTGTTTTAGCATGTCTATACTATATATGATAATATGCACTTAGACCATCCCACAAATCTAATATTTTTTCTCTTCAATACTATATATGATAATATGCACTTCCACCATCCCACAAATCTAATATTTTTTCACTTCAAATTGTAATAGATTCTAGTATTTCAATTCCTTATCATATAGCCTAGTATTTCAATTTCAATTCCTTATCATATAGCCTACTAATTGACTGCAACAAGACTACATTGGTATTGGAAATGAATGCATGTGTTCATTTTGTTTTAATGTTTTTATTGCATTTTCGATGTACATGTCCAAATATACCATTCAATCACTTCAAATGTTTTGACACTAGTAAATGTACCAAACTAGGATCAAATGATGATATTAAATCTCTAAGTAGATTGTAAACATATCAAATGTATTTTTTTATGAAATTAAGATGGGATACTTTAACACCTCTTTTAAAATGAACAATCTATCATGAACATGAGTTAAAACAATTTGCATTTTAGCAAATTGAAATAATGTAAAAGTTTTATTTTAATATTACTTTAAGTATAAATTAAAAGTAGAATGACTTATATTTTATCCCAGTAGAATGGCTTAGATCTTATACAAGAAAGAAAAAAAAAAAATATTCATAACAAATTTAATGATACATGTTGATTTTTCATACAAAATTTTAATGATAATACATATAGCTAGCAGAGCATAACTTTAGTTTAAAAATTGTTTGTATGATTATAACCTGTTCCAACTACTATATAAAGAAAAAAAAACCATTTGATTCACTCTTCAAAATAAACATTATTTTCAAAGTAATCCTACACAATTCAATGATTAACGATTCAATTCAAAGCTAGTGGGTTCGTGGTATGCCATCATTAGAGAGCGGTGGACCTTCTAGTGGATATTTATTAGTATTTGAAGATTTTTTATGGGTAGGGTTTTGTTGGACCTCTTTTTAAGCAATTTTTATGCCATATAGACTATTCTCAGCCTTAAGTTTCAACAGCACAAGAAGATACTATTAACTAAGTTTTTATGCCATTTCATTTGTGTTTTTTTTGTTGAATTGCATGAGAATTCTGGATTTACCACTTTCTTATAGTAAATTACATAAGAAGAATAACAGAAACACCTAGAAATCATCTTTGTTTCAATTTATCATTTACAAACATTAGATATATAAAACAAACTTAAAATGACAGTGTTATGTTTTGTTATTCTTTCTCTTCCAAACTATACTAGGCTCTGTTAGAAATCCAAATTATCATAACAAAATATACCTCCAGCATGTTCAAACGATAGAGCCACTAGAGCCAGAGCTAACGTTTCCTTTTCCTCTCTTCCAAACTATGCTAGTGTATGTTAGAAATCCAGATTAACGTAAAACTAATGTACAGTTAAGAAAAGAGTATAGGAGTTCTTTGTGATAGAAAATAGTATAAATGTATTTTGAGATAGAATTCATAACTTATTTACATTTATGAAGACATTTGTTAACATATTTACTTTTTACATTTATTTATGAAGTCTGCTTATGAAGTCTGCTAGTTTACTCTGCTTTGATTTCTTTTACTGCATTTAAGTTTTTTTTTTATTTACCTTTTTTTAACAGTTACCATCCAAATTCTTTACCAGGGGTTCCTTCAACAATCTTCCACTAATATCCTTTCAACAATCTTCTACTAATACATACCAAGCCACAACTAAGTGCCCCTCCCATGCTCGCTGTAAAAGCCTATCGGCGTTGATCAGCCACACGTTATGTGGCTGCGCTAGTAGGTAATCTCTGTCAATTAACAATTCTTGTAGATCTTTAAAAAAATATTGTTTTTGTCTGTTAACAATTCCTTAAGGTCTTAAAATTATTTTACACTAAAAGTAGAGGTAATTATTTTGGCTCTCTATATAAAAGTAGAGGTGAGAAAATAATATTTCGGTTACGTATGTAAAAGGACTTGGCAGAATATGTTACAGTGTGAGAGTATCCAACGGATTTGTTGTACCAATCTAGGGATGTGGCCACGGGTTTGAGAGTGACTTTTGGATTGAGAATGACCTAAAAGTCAAGATCGGGCAGAGCAGCACTGGACTACGCAGATCCTTGTTATGTGGCCACGGGTTTGAGAATGACAGAAAAGTCACGCTCGGGCAGAGCAGCACTAGACTACGCAGATCCTGCAAGAAAAACTACTGTCCAAAAACGAGAACATGGGTCCCGACATGTTGTGGAAGCGAGTTGTAAAATGAGTTGGATCAGAAAATAAATAACTGGCCACGAAAGTGAGTTAGGGCATACGGAATATGATTTTGCCCACGACACGAAAAGAGCATTGGTGAAAGTTAGGATAAGCCTGAAGCTGGTCTCAAAAGTTCTGGAAATTGCCATAAACAGTTGCAGGCGTATCTGATAAGATACGCAGTGGAATGTGTCCACAAATTGCATTCAGAGTGGAGGCACAGAACAGTGCATTAAGGAACTTTGACCCTGAAAATGATGTCGACGACATCCCAACTGACACTATCTTTAGTGTCCGTAGCCGTTGAAATATGGCGAAGGGAAGTGAATATATTCTTGCCGACACCTCTATATCATTTTGTGATTTGTCGGACCAATTAGAAGCCTATGGACCGCTCATTTACTAGAAGGCGGATCGACTATGGATTTGGATTGGTTGTTGAATGGATTTATAGGTCTCCCGGGCTTGATCCTCGGGATGTTGGAAACGATTTTTTCTGCCCACACTCATATCGTCCATTATAAGTCATTCTCTTCATTCAACACACTCATTATATTTAATGCATTCACCGCCTTAAACTACTGAAAAGCCATCTTTCTCCTTCAAATATGCATTCCCTTTTGCCCAAGCGCATAGCATTGGCGGTATCTGGTTGTGTTATAAATGAGAAATGGTATCGTCCTCCGTCTGTATTCTGTCGAGACCTAATATTATTGCGAGCTTCGCGGCGGGAGCAACGTTCTGTGTCCATTCATCCGTGTGCTTGCGTGTAGTCGCAGAGCTATTTATTTAGCCAAGGACGAATTGCCTAAGCCTTGTTATGAGTATCAGCTGTTACTTATGCCCATATTGATTTCAGGTTCTGGGCAAGTTGTCCGCGACTAAGTATTTTGCTCTGCCTCTTATGCAAGACCTCGAATGAGGAAAGGTTCCGATTGGCAAGAATGTATGTGTCATCTCTATTATTGAATATTATTGAATTTGAAGAAGCAATAACAGTAATATTGAATTTGAAGAAGCAATAACAGTAATAATAGATACAGGTGCCCGTTTAGCGTTTAAGCATAGGAAATGCAAAGGCTTCGAGTCTTGTCACTATTCACTATTCGTTTTGTATTTAATTGGGTTGCAAGTTAAAGATTATATTAAATGATGATTTTTTTTGGGGATATTTTCCAGAAATTTAGTGAGAAATTGTTGGGTTGGTAAATTTGAGTGATTATTTCTGTAGAATCTGAGTGTTCTTGAAGTGTTTCAGTATGTTGAATCCATTTCTACATTCAGAAAAGATTTTGAGCAACAAAAAATAGTGATTCCTGTAAATTTATATAGCCTAATCCAGACAAAAAAAAACATTTTGTAAAACAGCTAACCAACCCCTGTAATTACCTGCTCATATTTTTACTCTCTTTTAATTATACCTACTTTATGCAGAGTAATTTGTAATGAATTTTTAGTCAAGGTGGTTATTTAGTTTGCAATATATTATTTTTTTTAATCACTTTGTAAAGTTTATGTACTATATTAAATAAAAAAATAATTTGTTTATTTTGAAATACAAATATATATTATATAATTGATTGATGTTTGGGCATTGATATTCAGGAGATTTTAAATGATTTAAAAAACTTAAAATTAAAAAAAATCTACAATCCTGCGCTGCCCTGTGGCTTGATTATGATTGATACGATGTGATGCTCCTCCATTCAGGGACAAATGCTCTATTCCCTGTTTAGGGAGATGAGATTGCAGTGTCATGTGGCTTGATTATGATTGATACGATGTGATGCTCCTCCATTCAGACACAAATGCTCTATGGAGATGTCATTATGATTCATAGGATGAGATGTTCTTCCAATATTATGTAGTTTAAATGTTTTAAGTTTTTTTTTTTTGTTTTTTTTGGGTAATTATCATCAAAATTTGGTAGCAAGTGTCAACTATTCAGTACATGAGCGTGTATTTAAGAAGGGAGAAAGGCGTCAATACTCTCATTTTGTCTTGAACTTAAAAATTCAATGTAATTTAAAGCAATTAAATGTTGTAAGGCTTGAGCAGAGCCGAGTTGATGCCTTTGTACAAGCTGTAGTAAATGTCGTCTTTAATGGCTGAGTCGATCTAGATCCAATCCGGACTAGATTTTCATTTATTGTAATAAGCCTCAGTAGATAGGTGTTGTAGATGGTGATAGGATGTTACTAAGGTAGCTTGGAGGGAAAGCTCGATGAGTCCCTCTTGTTTACAACATTGTAATATATGCCCAGTAGAGGCTATTGAAAGTGGATTGTAAATCATTGTAAGCCAAGCATAGGAGAGCACCGAGACTCTATTCTAGTTTGAGTCTGCACACATTTTAATTGACATTCTGATATTAATACAAAAGAACAGGTTTCACTATTTATGAGTTTCTGTGTTGTGAGTGTTTGTTTATGAATGATTATTTGTGTGTGTTTATGAATGTATGTTGTAGATGCATGAGATAGGTTCCATCTGCAAGAGGAAGATAAAATTATCTATCTTTGTGAATTTGTTGAATCATTCTGGGTTCTTTTAAGCTAAATGCAAGGAGTGCATGATAGAGTCTTGAAAACTTTGTGAGCTAAATCAAGGAGTGTGTATTTGAACTCTGCTTCGAGTTCAGAGGAGAACGTGCCAGGAAGACACACCAGAGCATTTACAGACTCAGGAGAAGCCTCAAGGTTATTGAACACCTTGGAGGAGAGATTGTGTAGAGAAGGCACAACAAGAAGAATTGTTGAAGAGTCTGTAAAGCTCTGCAAGGAGGGCATTGAGTAGGCGCAAGTGTGCACGGTGACTCTGACAACGAACAGAGGACAAAGACCATTATAGATTCAAGTTGTGGAGACAGTGCAAGGAGTGCGCAGAGGCTAACATTTCAAGTGGCAAAGCTCAGGAGGAGTGGTGTTTTTAAGTGCAATCCAAGGTCGAGTAGACAACCTTGCAGGAGAAGAATCAAAGGTCGAACCCTTTGAATATTTTCAAATTCTTCTGATTTCGAGAGAAAACCAAAGTTCAGGAGGAGGAGCTACAACAGTCGTTGGATTTGCTATTAGGAGGAATCTGGACCGTCGAATCAGAGTCCTGATCTTAGAAGAAGTGCGTAGAGGAGAAGAACAGATCCCATCCGTCGAAACTGAGCACGAGGGATCGACAATCGTTTGATCCAGGTAATTAGCATGGATCTTAAACCTTTTGAAAGTGCACAGGAGAGTGGACTCGCTGAAGTCCCTAAGTTCAAATCCAATCCCCACCATCGGGTCGGAGGACACATGGCGTCCAATGAGTGCTTCGTTGGTTCATTGTTCGAGAGAAATAACAGGAGGAGGTGTAAAGGAGTTGGGATAGCCAAAGCTCCAAAGCAGCGGAGAAGATCTTAGTCATTCGTCAATCGGATACATGTGGCGAAAGATCCTACATTCCATAGGAGTGAGTGCAGAGTTGGGTGAAGAACTCCCGAAGTTGTTGGGAGTCGAAGCAAATTTGGGTCGTCCATTGGTGAGGACAAGTGTCACTAGATCCTGCATTATGGAGCGGAAGTAATCCAGAAGAATTGAGGAGTGGAGTGATCGGAGTCTATCCAGGCCGTCCATCGAAATTGGACAGGTGTCAGCAGATTGTGAACTTCGAAGAATTAACACTTCGAAGGTTTTGTGGAGAGGTGGTTTGAAACTTCCTGAAGCGCCAGAGCCTGAAGTTACTGTCGGTCGTGGATCCCAAAGGAGAGTGTGGACCATTGATCTGCGAGGGGACGTGTGGAGGACGGAGGTTCACTCCGTTGGAAATCTACTTAGGAGGATTTGTGGAGTGTGCATGTGGATTCAGATAAATGTCGAATTCCAAAGGAAGGAACTGAGCCATAGACCTCAGTGAGAAATGAGGATCGTTGATCCTGGTTCCATGGTTTTTGGAGAATTGTGACTCCGGAAGAATTGGCCACAATGTGAGGCAAGAATGCCTGGAGCCCGAAGCTCTGAAGCGCCCTTTGAGTAGGCACCTGGTCATAGCCCAAGATCATATGAAGGAAGGGGCCTAGCATAGAGAGCTAGCACATGTTGTTCTAATTCTTCTAAGGGTCCGGGAAAGAGTCAACGAGTTTGGAAGAACATGTACTTTGAAAAAAGGGGGGATCTGTGTAAATTGGATTTGGGTTCCAGTAGAGGCCCGAAGAATCAATTCAACTCAAGTGATTGAACGATCCTAGACCGAGAGGTCGAGCAGCCCCGAGAAGAGAGAGGTGGTATACATCACTTAACAACTCATATCTGCAATTTCAACAATTCTTAATCCAATTTGGAATAAAATTGATTATGAAAAAACAAACTAACAAAATTGATTAGAAAAAATAAAACAAAACTTATATTTTTTAGACTAGTCTTTGTTTAATGTCAATAAACTTAATGTTTTTAATATAAAGGTAGGGAAAGATAATATGCAAAACATATTATCGATATGAGGGTGAGGATAAGGCTAGATAATATGCCAAATATATTATTTTTTCATATTATCTACCCTCACTTATGTTTTACATGTTATCTACCCCACCATGATATTAGGTTTTACATATTATCTCCCTCACCCTCCTATAAGTTGGGTTTGCTCTAATGTCTTCCATCAAAATTAGAGTAAAATTTGATTTTATACTTATCTACTATTAAAATAATTTATTCACTAAATTTCTCTTTCTTGCACATCTTGAATCTTATCCCATAAATATGTCTTGCACATCCTAATCTTATCCCATAAAGATATAGGAGTTTAAAAACCTTGACACAAATAGTACTTAGACCATTGGTCAAAAGTTTGCAGTATCTTGTATCTATTCTCCAGGTATTTGAGTTCCACTCCATCCTACTAAAATATCCTGCCTACCCAGTGGCGGTATCTCTTGAGCGTCTGTGCAGACTGCTATAAAGCCGATCCACTTATAGATATTCCCAATATAATATTTGTTTCTGCATGTGAGTACTTTATCACTTCATAGCCATAACAGACTCCTAAATTATTATAAACAATTTATCAAGGCTGCACTTAAAGACACAATAACCATTTATGTAAAGTTCATCATCAAAAGCACCATATCTGCGGATTTCAGTATTCAATAATAACTGGATAATTTATTTCATTTTAATAACAATTCTTAATATACAGAACAACAAAACATTATTAATAATAATT
>ML804843.1:290960-309682 GCA_009831015.1 Picea engelmannii | reverse complement strand
GCAAACAAAACAGAGGAAATATTATTTAGTACAAATGTCTTCCAAGTAAGGATAACAACAAGAACACCAATTTGCATTCTTCCTTGATAACATAAGTACACCCTTCCCAAGTAGCCGATAAAGTAGGTTGTAACATAGTATCATCAATTTAACTATATGTATAATAAATGATTCGCTACAAAAAATTATCATTATGACCCCAACTAAGTCTAGGTATTAGTCTATAAATTATATAGTCGTTATAAATTCATTTAATATCTTTATTATTAATACCTATACTAAGTTTATGATTAACCAAATCAACTCAGGAAGCCCAACGATCTAAGTGTAGAGTTGTCATTATTTTTAAGCTCTACAACATATGTAACTATAATAATTATGATTCTATAATGAAGAAGCTAAAATTTTAATGTCAATTAATACATTACTAAAATTAAGCAAGGTCTAAACTAGGCATGTCATTCAATTAAGGATGAGTTCCCAAGGTAGGGATTCTAAATGACTGTCCCATTAATTGAAAGGAAACTAAGACAATTTAGTAACAACTTCTATAACTTCATAATAATTAATTTTATATTCTAGAAACAATTCTCCCTTTAACTCATATTTACCCAAAATAATAATTATAAGTGAGTGACACTTGTGGTTCATGGTACTAATTTAGTATGGATTTACCCATATTTATGATCTATGTATCATCAACCCAAAATAAATCCTACCAGTTATTGTTTAATTTGTTCCTCCATCTATAGAAGGATAGAGAATAAGACAAGTACCAATTTCAATCTTTTATGTTTATACTTAATACTATTGACCTTGATTAAAAGATAGTCTCTAATAGTCGAAAATCTACCAACTAACGTCTAACAATTTATGAGTCCATTATATCGCGCGCCAACATTCATTAGTTAAGACGGACGTTTTAAACGTGTAATTAAAATATCTAGAAGTGACATTTCCAAGCGTTTACGTATTCAATGTTTTAAATTGCTTACAGAACTTTTTTTTTAAGATTCAATAAGCTTTAACATTTTTTTGTGTGGTTGCAATGAATTTTGTCTCTATGCTTCTCGAAATTAACTATAATGGATTTTAAATTGACAATCTATAACTATAATTCATTTTTTGAGGATTAACACAGAAAAGAAGCTACGATGTTATAATTCATAAGCACATAACTCACTTAATCAAAATTTAAATGATTCCAATCTATTAACATTTTCTGAAGTAGACCATATATATAATATGACGAGATTTACAAGATTTTAAAATATATAAAATGACCAAACATATTGGGATTTTGAACTGTTACATTCAACATAATAAATCCATTCGATTTTGATGTGTAGAATTATGTATAAAACTAAGGAATATAAAGGGAATATGCAACAAATTTTTTATACGAATTCCTATTATGGAATCACAATTCAATCTTGCATATTCAATCTGAAGTGACTAATTTACACATAAATTTATTCAACAACCTAATGATTGAAATAAAATAATGTAACCAGTTATCGTTGATGTTGTTATTCGATCCTATGAATTCGACGTAGTTGCACAACGATTCCTTAATTCCCGCTAATCAAATGACCTCACCGGTACCTCCCAACCAATGCTAGGTGTACTCATCTTCCCCCTTAGCCCCTCGAGCCGCAAAGGGGTCATGAACAAGAAACCAAAAAATAATAGCTCCAAGTTTGCCTCACAAGGAAGAGTTTCCGCTCTTTCTCAAGCTTGAAATCCCAACTCTCACAAGTAGAATACAATCAATTCAAATTTCGGCAGCATAACAATACTATGCAGAAGTCATGCATTTCCCTTCTACCACATTTTTTTTATAAAAAAATACCCAATGACACATGTCCTCATGCACAATTAATTATCTTTTTAATTAATTTAATTAGGATTATTCACCCACACACTTGTCACACTCTCCCCAAGTTACACAAGTAATTACCCTTTTAATTTTATTTAAAAAGTCAATTTCCCCCACATTCCCCAATGTGTTCTTATTTTCTCTCTTAGATGTCCCTTTGTTCCCCAAAATCTCATTTAATGAGTGTCCCCTAACTAGACCTTAGTTAGAGTTGGATTAGTAGTCTTCTTCTAGTTAGACTTTGTGGTAGCTTGACTTAAGATACTATTCTATGTATACACCTATTCTCTCAAGTTATTATTTATTTCTATTTTAAAAATCCATTTTATTAATTTCATGCGCACATGTGCATTTTCCCCACCCCTTTAAATTTATTCCCCATTTTTTTAGAGTTTTAATTTATCTCAAATCTTTTAACTTATGTCATAGTTCATTTAGTCATTTATTTAAATTTTAGACTTAGAATTAGTCTTAGACGTAGGCTTAGACGTAGGCTTAGACTTAGGCTTACACTTTTGTTAGGCTTTATATTATACTGACTAATTAATTATTTTATTATAACAAGGTCTAACCATTTAAATGTTTTCTAGGACACCTAGATATATTGACTCATGTTTTAATTACGCGACATGCCCTTCAAGACACACCTTCGTGCTCCGAGGGTGCCACTCACCTTTGACTAGTTTTGTAAGTTTGTCCGACCCTTGAAGTCAACACTCCATTCAGTCGACCTTGTGAGAGACTAAGGGATTCTAAGGAATAAGGATTCTTCCTTATTGTGCTACCCTTAGATTTCCTCGTTATTCATTGTATCAGTCTGCCCTCACGACATCGTGTACCTCTCGAACTAGGTAATCATTAATCTACAGTTCAGGTCAGGACGAGAGTGCTAGTAGGATGTGACAGGGACGTTGCCACACCTCTCCCTCAAATGTCTGGTTTCTATGCATGACCCATTTACTCCTTATGTGAGTCGGATTAGCAAGCATTGTCAAGCCTGCATCCACTGACAAAAACAATGTCAATAATTCATATACGTAAATCATACTATAATTAATCATATGTCACATGTGCATAAAATGAAATACTCAAACAAGTACAATCTACTTCCTAACTCAATTTGGAGTCCAAGGAATTCCATTGATGCCATCAACATCCATAACCTGTCATGTGTCCTGCACACTCAGGAAAACTCGTCAATAACATATGCTAATTCATATACATCAATATAACAATAAGTCATAATACATCATCATCATCATATATAACCCATAATCGAAACAAAATCATAATGTACCATAACCGGATCACTTTCACGCAAGTGTCCTCAAGGAATAAGTCAATAAAAGAGTGTTCAGTAGAACATGATGCTACATACACCCCCTCTTATTTTAAACTTCGTCCAAAAGTTTGTACAGTATAAAAATGCAAGTAAATAAATGTATCTGACATAGATCTATATTTCTAATATATCAAACAAGTAAGGAAATTGTTGATGCATCCTGTATGCACCCTCCCAGGTAGCCGAGTGCGGGCTATAATTGTCCCACTGGACCTTGACCTGATCGACTATTCGACGTCGTAGTTGTCAAATGCGATGGTCTAAAATGCAGATTGGTTCCGCTATCCCTTAATCCTACTCCAATAATAACCCCTAACCCTTGTGACACCTAAAATTGATCTATAATTGAGGGGCTTGTGGCTCGTTTGCTTCACCAACACAGATACCTATTCAAAATTTGATTTCTTGTTTAATGACTTAGTTTTTTCCCTGAGTTGTGCATATGGATCTCGATCTTTTTGAGGCTACCAGGCTTCAGTCCTCTGCCCCACACTCATCAATTAATAGTAATGTCAAAGACAATCTAGGCGAATAGACATCTAAGCTCTGCACATTCTGTCATGAAAAACTTAGGATATCCTATTGTTCATTATGCCACTTAGGTCATTGCATTGGCTTCAAGATTCAATACATTTCTTATGCAACTATTCTTATGGTTTTTGGATTGAGTAACTACCTCATTCTTTAATTTGTATAAAGAGTAATGATAACATATTAATGTGCATTAATATCTCACTCCTACACATGCTTGAGCAAGCACATAATCCATATAGCAATTAAAACCCATTTAATTAATGAAGATACCTAGGCACCTCCACAAACCAATGGATTACACCTTCATTTTCCTCCTTTGATGAAGCCATGACAGTTATGTTCCAGATGGCATCTCTCCTGCACATAAGTATCATAATAGTATGTGACAACTTTTAAAGCAAGTCAACTACATTCCATATGGGCAACTCGCCTTCCTGGAAACATACCATATTGCTAGCATATGGTTCAATCTCCAAGCTGAGTTTTTAATATGTGTGGACAATAGGGAGCAAACTTAGCACTCTTGGGAGATGTCCAACCAATGCTTAGACTATGTACAAGTGGCGTTTAGAGCCAGAGAGACGTACATACTCCATTGATATGTTGGTAAACGTTTTAATATGTTAGAGGCGAATTTGATATGTTGGTAAACGTTTTTAATATGCCAGAGGTGAATTTGATATGCTGGAAAATGTTTTATTATGGCAGAGGCGAATTTGATATGTTGGTAAAAATTTTAATATGTCAGAGGCTGATATATTGGCAAACATTTTTAATATGCTAGAGGAAAATTGTAGGACATGGCCAACTCTAGACAGTGAGAAAAGGAATTTTGATTTGTCCCAGACGTTACACTACACGTTTGATGGCTCATAAATTAGGGTTAGGCTTTTTTGTATGGTTTCTCTACTAGCTAAAGTCCATGTGTTGCATTGGGATAGTGGAAATTGCATAAGTGGGGTTACTCCTCAAGATGGAGTGGAGATTGCATGAGTGGGGTTACTCCTCAAGCTAGATATCGTATTGAGCGTTAAAACAACAAAGATAAACCACATGGGGTCTCTCCTCGGTAGGGTTCACACAATCTATTTTGACAACAAGAACAATGCATGGTGCTCTCTTCTTGAGCTAGGGTTTCCACAATGTGTTGGCTTAAATTTTAGCAATGTTAATTTTCTTCTTTGCGCTATTCAAAACTGAGAGATACTTTTGGTCTTCTAGGTTATGGTTGAACACATCCTTGCACTATCTTAATTTCCTTTTGTACATTATATTTTTTAAAATTATAATATTTTGAATAAACAATATATTTGTATTTATTATTTGATGTTATTTATATATTTTATTTTCAATGTGGTGAAAGTTATAATATATATATTTTTAATAATTATTTAAAATTTTGAATTTTCATTTTTAAATATTTTTTAAATTTTATAGGTGTATTCTAAACGTTTTTACTTTTGGGTAATTATCACTTTAATCTGGCAACACAATTGTTGGCAAAATCACAACTTTGTGTTATTTAAATTGCGTTTTTGAGTGCATAAATTGATTCAATGCTCTCAAAAACCCCAAGCACTTGAAATATGTAATCTCAACTAGTGAAATATGCAATTTTCTAAATTTCTGACCGAATGACCGGATTTTAGAGAAAACTTGTTGGAAAAAGTGCTCAGAAAAGGGTAAAAACTTTAGACTACGTCAATTTATATTCATATTTTTTAATATTAAATAATAATTTAAATTTATAGTAATTTTAGGAATTTATAATGTTCCATGGGGAATAATTGAGGTCCATGTCTCATGAAGTTGCTTCCTAGCCCTTAAGGGAAATTATGTGGCAACTACCACCTCCATAGGATAATCCCGATATTCTTGTTGTATGATCTATCCATAGAAGAGGGATATTATTCCTCAACATGCACTATCTCTTTTCCATTTCTTCATTTTCACGTCAATCCACCTCAAGTCAAACCGCCCACTTGTAGAAGGTTCCATGGGGAATAACAGAGGTCAATGATTCATGAAGTTGCTTCATCCCCTCTAAGGGGGATTTAGTGGCAAGTACCACCTTGAGGGGATAATCTACTATATCCATCTAATATGCCCAATGGATCTTATTCCTTAATCTACACTTTTGGGCATCCATTGGCATCTTTATGTGACATCCATTGGTATCCTCGGGTGGGGAGGATAAATATACCCAAACTATATCCAATTGACACTAAAATTTTATAATAGGGTAAATAGAAAAAATATAAATAATAATAAACCATATGAATTTTTATAATAAAAAAATTTATCCATAAAAATAATACATTTTATTAAAATGAGTAACAATATTTTTGAATAGCCCCTGATGGGGTGTCATCGGGATCGACGAGTGCATGGATAGTTGGGTGAACACCTGGCCACAACCCATGCCACACCACGCCAACACAGCTCGCACTCATCCCAGACTTTAATCCATGCATTTAAATCTTCGATTGACGTACCCACATATTCATTTGCACACAGATCAATTTAATGTAATGGAGCTCCAACTTGCAGGGGTGGAAAATGTGATAGGTTGGATGCCTAACCAGTCCCATCATTTTCTCTGGATCAATGGTTTTTGGCCTGCGATGGGGAAACTCATGGCTCATTTGCGCCTTCTGCCTCCCGCGCCTCGTACTCATCCTCCAGACTGCATTTCTCTTTGGCTCTGGTTTGAGCTTTCTCCTATGCTCCACCTCCGCTTTCAGCTCTTCCCCCAGCTCCTTCTTTGGTTCTCCCCCTCCCCTCCTTTCCTGTTCATAGTCCTGATGCCTTGCCAACGAGGTAAGTCTAAGTGTGGGGCAGCCTGGTATGCAGCGAGAGGTCGGAACTTGCCTCAGGCTCATATCCACGCCTCCACACCTGAACTCCCCCTTGACCCTGTTGGTGCCTCCTCTCCGAAACACCCTCTTGACCGTGCCACCACTCCAGATTTACCTCCTTTTTCCTCTCCATATGCTTGCAGAGTTGAGTGGTTCGATAGCTTTGGCAATTCCCTCGGCTTCGCCCCCAAGCTCAGCCTAGAGCCGCCACCCATCCACTAGCCTCCACCCCGCTCCACTCCATCCTCCGATCCCCCCAGCCCGACTGCCCCTCTCTCTTCTTCCTCCTACCCTCTCCCCTCTCCCTCCTCCCCCTCTTCGTCCTCTGATTCTCCACCACCCCCTTCGCCCCCAATTGTTTGTTCTCGGTGCGTTGGGATGGAGAATTTGAAGAATTATCTGGATTTCATCAAGAGCTCAATCATGGACGTCAAGTGCGCCATAAAGGAGTTCCAGAACATGGACGACAACTGGGTTCGTTGCGAGGAGCTTCTATAATCTCTTCTTCGGGATCTCCAGCATACCATCCCAGACACAGGGACTTTGGGTAAGGACAATGTGCATGACCAATGGAAAAAACGGAGGTCCAACCTCAACTTCGGATGATCCCAACTTTCTCGGGTTTCTCAAGCTTTTATGTTTCGAGACAGTTTAGTTTATAGGTTTCCAACCCTGCGTGGCATCCTAGCTCTAGGCTTAGCACAATTTTTGCTTTCTACAGTTTTTGAAATTTGCATGGACAATTGGAAACTCCACAATCATGTGGTAGCATTGGTTTCCCACTAGGGCGATGCTACCACGGTCTCTCGGGATATTTCGACATCTGTAACTTTTTCTCTTTAGCAGGATCTAATATATTTTCCTAACTTACAAAGAAAAAAAAAACAATCTATTTCAATAGTAAATAATAATAGCTATGAGTAACAATCTATTTCAATAGTAAATAATAATAGCTATGAGTAACAATCTATTTCAATAGTAAATAATAATAACTATATATATGAACATGTTTGATTTCAATTACACTGGTGTAGAGAAGGAAACTCTCGATGCATAGAAACGATATTGGGAAACCACACCCCAACATATTTAGTAGGTAATGAATGAACTACTAACACAATGAAATAGAAAATGGGACAGACTTCCAAACAACAAATTCATGACAAATTACATCAATGGATCAATGACACGGGATCCTCCAGGTCTTGGGACACCAAAGTGTTCAAAGCGATAGAATTATATTGGATGGCCACCACAATTTGGAAAATCTACATCATCTAGAGCTAGAGACCTATGACAGATCACGTAAATTGGAAGCTAAGTTTAGACTTTTCTGTCAAGTGGTTTGTGGCTTAAGCTTCAAAGTGACTGACTGAAATGTTGAAGTAGAGGAGGGAATGGTAGAGGTTGTTGGAACCTCTGACTTGAATGGAACAAGTGACAATCCAATCATCATTAAGGATGATGCACATGAGAAGAGCTTGGACAAATGCTGAGGGCCTATGACCCCTACAGACTCGGGCCCCTCCAAACCCAATCCTCTTTAATCTACTATATGGTTATCTTTCTTTTGGATATTTTGCATTGTAGTTTATATGTCTAATGTACTTATAGTACTGGGTGTAGATTTTAATTTCATTTGACAGAATTTGCACCATTAATATATTAATAAGACATAATTCTTTATGTTGTGTTTTGTTTATATAGATTTTATTTGTTAAATTATTATTTACTTATTGGTATTGGAATTAATATTGCAATGAAGTGCAACAACATGTAAGTATCGCAAATAGAGTAGCATGCAAGTGTTTTCACATTTCTTATTTTGATTATAATAATTATAGGGTATATGGGAAATAGAAAATGATGTTGACTAAACTCCTCTTACCATCTAACTATTACCCTCCTCTCCATGTAACTGCTTATACTTTGTCATCTCGTTTTTTAATATATAATATTGTATTATAGAAAAGTTTTTAAAACAACTATAATTAGAGGTGTTTTTGTTAGACTTTGGGTTCAACGCTTTCTGCAAGTTCCAGGACATGGATTAACCCCCTCTCATGAATCCTAACTCCGACGATTGTGGTGGAGAGTAACACTTGCAGGTTTTGGTCTAACGATAATTGTACTCCAACAAATGGTATCAGAGAGACAGGTCTCAAGTTCAAAACTCGCTCAACACGCAATGGGGGGGAGATTGTTGAACATTGGGTTCAACACTTCCTGCAAGTTTCACAACATGGATTAACCCCTTTTCGTGGATCCTAACATCGATGATTGTGGCAGAGATTAAATCCTACGGGTTTTGGTCTAATCGTAGTCCAACAGTTTTTTCTTTATCTTCGCCTTAGTTTATGTTTTTTTTATTTTTTCTACATATCATTTGCATTAAACCAGGCGCTATACTCATATCACAAGGACACAACATCTTGGATGAACGCATCTGCCATAACCTCTGATCATAGTAGAGAGAAGATGTATAGCGTGCTCAAGTAAAAGTGTCACTCTAAAGAGACCCTCATAATTCCATTTATAACAAATAAATAAAGAACATTTTATTATTATCAATAACTTGCTTTGTCCTCATCTACTTAACTAGTGTTGTAGTTTTTGACATTTATTTTTCTAAAATAATATATTGTGTATGAAATTTGTTAAGTTCTAATCACTTGAATTTTAAATATCTAGGTTTCAATCTCAATTACTAACATAACTATATTATATTTATTTGATCATTAGATTACAACTATATCAAGTATAATTATCATACAATAGAAAGCATTTCAAGATTTAATAGGTTAAAATATTTTTTTCACAGTCAGTTATTTTTCATATCATAGAAATGATTTCAAGATTCAATAGGTTAATTTTTTTTTGACAATAAGTTATTTAACTATGGAAGAGTGAGGATTGTGATGGGAGATTTGTTTCATTACCCCGCTATATTTCAAATTTCATACTCCTTTTATTCAACAATCTCTTCCTTCGAGACCATTAGGTACCTTAGTGTAGTCGATATGCTTATGAGGAAATCGACTCAGCAAGTGAAGTCAATATGTTTATGAGGAAATCGACTACGCAAGTGAAGATCAATGGAAATAGCAATGACATTAAATATTTTCAGAAAAATCTCTCACCAATTAGAAACTCGAATGTGAATTGGACCGAGCAGAGCCACGAAGAATCAACCACTAGCAATAGTGATATCATGCGAGTAAGAGAGTTCAAAAGAAAATTATCATAATATTTAGTCAAAACCTCATTTCAGGCCAGAAGAGGGTTTAACTCTAACCTCATTTTCCAACACATAATATTTAGTCAAAACTACTTCTCAAATGGCAAATAGGGATGACAATACTAAGACTTGTGCATATTAGCATCAAGGCAGTGCAAGGTAATTCACTGTTGGAGGAGAAAGTTAGTCATTCGAACTTGATGCGTGTAATTACTTTGGTTAAGTAGAGTTCTAAAGTAGCGGAAAAACAAATAATTTTCAAAATGGAAGAGAAAGTTTGGAATTAATACTAAATGTTAGTCATCTGCAACATAATTTCTTCAATGACCTAAATATTCAAATTTAATTCACCCGCAACATAATTTAATTTGAACCATAATTGTTGTGGTTGCACTTTTGTCCGTGGAATTCCACTCAATACAAACCATGCATACATTTATCCCATCTCTTGAATATAAGCATGAACAAGCTAAAACTAGGTATTACATACTTAGATTCTTCGGATTTAAATTTTTAAATAAGAGAAATATAGATGTTCAAAAAATCAATCAAAATTATAGAATGACTGAAAATTTAAAAACGGATTGCCTAAAACATTGTCGGAAAAGAAGATTGCTTCGGAGTTAGCCCACTCCATCGCAACCATCACTTAAAAACTATTTTTCCATCAGCAATGCTCTATGTAAATAGAGTAAAAACATACAATACCAATCCACCATGCTCTCCCCGCTCCTGGCAATTGCAATACATAGCTGGCAGTTTCTGTTAGCTCAACTGACAGTCCAGAAAAGCATGACCGTTGAAGCAGAAAATCATCTCTTATTCCCATTCCTTGTCCGGGTCTCAGCCTTTTGTATTGCCTCCCCTCCTCTCAGGGTTGCCTGCGCTGTATGAGTCTGGTCTGTATGAGTCTGTTTGTTTCTGTATGTGTTGTGTCGTCCTGAGAGAGCAGAGGCAGGCATCACATCGATTTTTGAATCATCAGATGCGCGCAAGGATTCAGTCCTCCACCATTCTGGTAAACTTTTGTCTTATTTTGTTGTTTCTCTGATTATATATTAATCGATTTAAGTAAATGCTCTATTTATATGTACTTCTGAATGAATTTATCGACATATCGATTCACTTCTTCAAGAAAAGGCTCGACCATTCGTTCAGAGTGGCAGTCAACTGGATCAAGTGATCTATCATGCAGCTGTTGTATGGGGATACTTCTTTCAATTTTTGTTTAATTTTAATTTTAATTTAATTTAATTTATTATTTTTCTGATGACCGTTTAAAAATTAGATTAGCCCGATGATTTTTATCCGCGGGAATTTGTTCTTGTTTTGTAATTTGATTTGATTGGTTATGAGATTCATTTTCAGCTCTGTGATCTCTACAACTACATGCTCATGGCAGGACTGGACTTGGGTATGGCATTCATGGCACAGAGCAGAGGACTGAGGGGCTCCAGAATACAGGTACCCACCGTTTTGTTTTCGTTGTAGTTTATCTTCAGAAAACTTTTGCTGGAAAAATCTTAAACCCTAAAATGGTCAAATCGAAAGTGGAACTTGAAAACAGTGTTGTCAAATAGAAAGTAATCGCACAATATAAGAATGGATACAAGATTGGAGTCCAAAATAATTTTTCCATTGATTTTCCAGAACGTTGCATCAAAAATCACGAAGATGATACCAACCACCTGTAACTTTTAGGGTTTCTTTATCAACTACAGGAGATCAACTCTCCACCATGGAATCCTTGATTTACTAACAAGTGATCAACCTTCCACAGTGGAATCCATGACAAACTACGCTGGACTTTTATCTTAAAGGATGCAATGCCCTAGAAACTATCCTGGAATCTACTCAGCACTACCCAGGTAGTCTTTTCAGTAGAATTTTGCCTTGTCATAAATACTCTTATGCTATATCTCTACCTTTCCTTTATCCATGTTGGCAACTACTCAGCGTTGGAATTTTCCTTTGAGTCTATTTCCAAAACATTAGACTGTCTTGGCCATAGCTTGCGTACACACGTCTTCGAGCAACAAGGCATGCAAGTCCTACAATCTAGCAAACAACCCTTTGGTTGTCATGTTATTTTAATGACACCGGGCATCTGCCCTGTTACCAATTCTCTCGTTCATGGTTGGCTCCACTACCATTGGTCTGCTAGGTTAGTTGTAATATCCCTTGCACTGCAACTGTTGGGGAATGCATACAGAGGTTGTACACCCTGCTATTATCCTCAATAACTAAAGAGTCAATGCTATTATAGATAATGGCATTCTGACTTATTTAAAACAAACTCGCATAATGTAACGAGAGACTGCACATTGTATTTTTAATTGCTCATCCAACAATGCTAATTTAACCAAATAATAACCGGATAAAGAGTTTCACGCTATAAACAGGAAATAGATCAACAAATAGTAAAATTCCACACCATGATAAAGCATACACGGATTGGAACATCCCTCCCTTTGGCTTTGGAGTGTCAGCCTGCAACTTCTCTGAGGTAAATAGCAACTACAGCCTTATTGATACTCATTAAATCTATGTATATAGTTATCCTATGTTACATTTATAACAGTCAGTAACCTGTGATCTGCATAACAGAGTGAGGGTTTACTAATTTTTCATTTTCAGTTGTTACAGTTTATTTGGATTTGATAATGACGATCACTATTGATCATGCTGGGGAGCAACTCTCTCCGATTGATGGAACCAATACATCTTCCTGGTGTTCAGATTAATTTACGACTGAATATATTTAGCTGAAATAAAATTAAGACAAGTTAAATAAATCTTCAGATAACAGAGGGAAAATGTTTACTAAATGTTTCTTTTGAATTTTGACACACAGACGAGTCTCTATATTATCTTTTTCTTCTTTTGTCTTACCAAGTGATAATTGTATGTCTCTCTGTTTGTTAATTGCAGACCCAAAAGTAGAAAGAGTTAAATAGTGCAGAGGATAAGAGAGGACTATATGTTAAATTCGAAGTCCTGCTACTAAATTTTTGTCGTATTAATTTCTCTACATTTTCTTTTAAATTGGCAGAAAAAATTGAGAAACGTTTCCCAAAATTTGGCAGAAAAAATTGAGAAACGTTTCCTAAAATTTGGCTAATAGATAATAATTCTTGGGTTAATTTACGGATAATACTACTCAGTCTGTCTTTATCATTTATTTTCTTTTCTTTGTATCTCAACCTGAACATGGTTGCTTGCTTTGATCACAGCTCATTGCTCAATTATTGTATTTATTTAAGTCGTCTCCAGATGAAAGAATACATAATAAGCTTCAATCCTCTTGTCCTGTGTGCCACAACACTCTCAACAAGCAAACTCAAGATACAGTTGTTTTTTCCTTAGAAAAAAGTTAACCTTTTATTAGATATAGAAACAGTACATTCTGCAGATGCATGTTTCAACATTTCAAAGGATAAGACAAAACCACCCTAAAGCATAAAACTACTACGTCCTTTCTGCCTTATCATAAATCCAAGGCTTACAGATAGTCTTCATTGAAGAAAGTGTCATGCTCTTTCACCTAAACATTGATTTCTATTAAAAAAAAACTTGACTTGACTAAATCTAGACTCATAACAGAGCGATATATTTTCATATATATCTTCAGAAAGAGACTCATGACCATGCTAAAATATTTTCCTAGAGTTGAAAACCCCATAGGACAACATAATAGTATCCAAGAGAGTTAAAATATACAAAATATGTCCAGTCGGGCCCTACGACCAGTCCATTATACTGTTGTCCCATTAAAAGGATATCGGAAGATAGAACATGCTGTTAAACAGTAGATTGAGCTTTTAAAAAACGCTCTCATGAGCTTCTTTTAACATCCACGCAGCCACTGCCACTGCCACCTATACCTTCTTTGTTACAAATCTATCTTAAAAAATGAGACACATTGCTATGCAATAATGGTATCCTAACCTCACAGAACAACATAACAGTTCAAAGAGATATACAATTTGAGTGTCTAGAAAGGCCCAAAGACTTGTCCATAAAACTTTTGTCCCATAAATAAAACTTAACAGTCTGAGAACTAACTGAAAGATGTTAGAAATTAAAAACTGGATATAGGTCAAGAGTTGGAAATGTCCTCATAAGCTTCTTTTACCATCCACGTGCCCACAGCCCGCTGTACCTTTTTTTGAGATAGTCTTCCACTTAAACACATTCCAAAATAGATTTTACAGGCTTGTGAAAAACCTACAGCCAAGATTTTCAAAGCAGACTTCCACCATTTGACAAATATAAAGATCTAGGCTGATGTCTTTCCCCTATACTATGCTTTAAGCCAAAGAAATGAAACCACAGACTACTAGACACCCGAAAAAAAATTCAAGCAAGATTTGAAAATATTTGAATCCTCATAGAAACCATTAGTTGCTCCGGCAACCCTATACCATCCTTATATTCCTTTTTTCACCCTATATTGCAATCCAACAGAAAAGCCTCTTTAGACAAAGAGTCCTGTATTGAGCTCTCTATACAAGTGGTGGAAAGAGATCCTTTCTAAAAGTGATTCCACTAACTATGCCTTTCTCAAGAATTGGAAGAAGGGTCATGTTCCCTATCCTGAACCTTCCTGTCATCCAATTAATAACTACAGATGAGTGCCCATAAACTTGAAGCTCCCTTGCTCCTCTCTTAACTGCCAAAGTTATCAACAATTTCAACGACACCAGTTCAGCATAATTGTTAGGTCCTCTCCCTAAGCCTACTTTAAAATGAATATAGTGTGACTTAGACGAATAAAGAATGCCCCCTGCTCCACTTACCCATAGCTAGCGTTGAGTAGCTCCATCAAAATAGCCCTAGGGCCCTCTTTGCTCTATAAATGGTTGTTCCAGTATGCTCTCCTTTGGCTTCATAGTAGGAGTCTTTATGTTGTTGAACATGGTTTGAATCTGGGAGACACACTAGAAAGATGGGAGCTCCTTACCTTGGAATATACCTGCCTTCTTAGCTAACCAAATGTCTCATGAGGCCACAAGTGGGAACTCTCTGTAACCTTTTAAATCCTTCTTGCGTATCCAATTCTTCCAGCACTCTCCAACAAACTTCTCATTCCATCCTCCTTCACAACCAGTTGTCAGATCCATTTCTTCCTCGAAGGCACTGTAGCCAACATTTCATCTCATTTCATTTCCATTTATCTCATAATAAAAATACTTAAGAGTTAATTCTCATTCTTCTTGATGTGAAACATAATTAGCAATAGTTTTTTTTACTATTCTATATACTTTTGGGTTAATGAGTTCCTCCATTGGAGACTAAATAAAATTATAGGGGATCCTATCTTGTTCATCTTGGACTATCTGTCTGGCATTTATCGTTTTTTAAACAAAGGTTATTTCTCGCTAGGATGGGCATAGTCAATGAGTGAGATTTTTTTTTGACACGAAGCAATCTACCCAGTTTCTATATGATGCATTAGTTTCCACTCACAAATCATCATCCATGTAATGCTAGTATATGCAAACTGTAAAAATGTATTGCCAGTTTGATGGTACTTCTTGTCGATACTATATGAGAGTTATGTCTTTCATCCCATGGAGTTTGCAAAAGGGAAGAATTAATGGGGTTTTACCATTCAACCTTCTCTGCGGGGCAATGATTTGGAGAGTCGCAGGTCACTAGAATCACTATGAGCGAAATTGAACCCAAAGCTTTGCCAGCCCAAAACCAAAATCAAACTGAAACAATGGTGTTTGCATTTTACCTGTAATTTGATTCATACATTTTTTTTTCACAATCCTTTATACTGAATAGTAAGGAACTTTGTGTTAATTGAGGGTTGATCATGTTTAACTTTGGTGGTATAGTAAACTTTTGTTGTGATAGACTACTCTTTTAGGAATATGGTGGGCATAAAAACATGATGTTTTTTATAAGGCATGCTTTCTTTTTGAATGCCAGTTGTAGTAGCATTAGAAGACATTCCAGTACAATAAAGACTAGATAACAATGTCTGTCATTTTCCATGAAAAGCATACCCTAAGGTGCCTATTTAGAATTTCCCTCAAATATTTGTTTATGATTGACCTTGAAGATTTAAAACTTGATAGTGCCCACAAAAGAAACCATGGTCCTTTGTAGGCAAGAGGCACTATGGTAGATTGTACAAGGCACTTATTTCTTTCCTTTGTTACAATGTTGGGGATCATGATGATTTTTCAAACTAAATTACCAGCTCTAATTCAAGGGCTGAATATAATCAAACCTCAAGGAGTCATAAGACCGTGGCGATTGGTGATTCAAGGATTTCAATCGTTATGCTTAATGGGGAGGCTATACCAAAGAACCCTCTCTCAAACATTGACCCTCTTCTCTAGATTTGATCGTTGAGCTTGATCTCTCAGATTCATCAACAAGCTGACAAAGCATAGTCAATCGCCCCCTTTTCATTCCAATTAATTCTTTCTCTATTTCAATCCGCTCATGCTTCTCAAGTAACATGTCTACTTTTGAAGAGCAATCCTTTTGTTCTAACTCTTGATGCTTGATCTCCTTATTCAATTACTTTCCTTTGAGATGTATCTCCATCACTCAATAGAACTATGTTTAAGCTTAGGTTATAATTTTGGAAAAGAGTTAATTTGAGAATTACGTTCTTTGGTTCTTTCATAGTGTGCCCTGTACATAGATTCAAGTTATTCTCCACTCTCACAGTCCACCCACCCATTTGTTTGTTTATCATGGTATGTGTCTCTAGCACGTAACTAAAATCATTTTATAAGATGGACCACCAACTAGTTTATCTGTAGCTAGTCCTAAATTTAAGAATAGAGTTGAAGTTGGCAAAGGAAGCACTTGCCTTTTGCGTATATTTGGAAGAAGTTTGCATCATTTATACCATTGTAATGGAAATGAGAGTATCGAGTGCCCCAACCATAGCAATAATCGCTTCCCTATATTTAGCGCTCTGTTAGATTACCCACTTAAATTGGAGAATCCCATTCAACTCTAGAACACTTGCTTCCATGTAGACCTTGAACATTGCCCAATTGACCTATTCACGCCTGCATGGATTTCCCTTGTTAGTCTTGGAATGTTGAGTGATAGAATGGAGTAGTCTGAGAAGAGTAGTAATCTCATACTTGAGTCCAAATTACTACTTGGGGACCCCAAATCCATAATAACCTCCTCTTCCTCCATGGTAGAGCTATCCTCATTTAGGAAAGGATGGTTCAAAATCCATGCATAGATCCACCTCTTCTTGGGATCTCTCCCAATTAGCATTGATGTATAGAGGAAATCCTATGTCTAAGTTGAAAGTGATGCAAGCAACTCATGAAACTACTCTCTACATCCAATTGGATACATTACAGCTAGGGGATTGGGCCCACTTGGTTCACCACCCCTTCATCCACCCACTAAGTGTGCCCCTCAACTGTAGAGCCTCTTGGCCCTTCTCCTCAACACCAAACCCTTCTTGGTAGAGCCAATTTCAACAAACTTCACACCAACATTCTTCTCCTAGATAGTATAGTGCACAGTCCCTTGGCTATGACAGTTATAGATCCGACGTAGGTTTCCTTGCGTGTAGGCCTCAATCACATATTCATTCAGTTGTTCAATCCACAATGACATGCTCGCGATGCTATTCTTTTCTTTCTCCAATGTGTATTATTAATTGAAGATTATCAACATATGCGTGTTGAACACATTGCTAATGACGTGTGCCTTTCCATAGAGAGAGGTATTAAATTCTTGAGAGGGGTATCAAATTCCTCTATGTAATGTCCCCACTTTGGGACATCATCACAGTGCAGAGGTTTATGATGACCAGAGTAGCCAGATGGATGTTATAGCGAGTACAGGGGTTATTTAGAGGCATTTTGGGGTCCATCTTGCATTGCTCATCATGTTCCATCATTATGAACCATTCTGCATAGGTTGGCTTTGGTTCCATGGCATTCTGACGATTTCCATGATTTTGACTATTTTGAGCTATAAGTTAATGGAATTCACTGAAGAGGTTATTGTGGGCACATTACTTGGAGGAACCTCTCAGTGTAATAGCTCAATGGAATCGAGAAAAGCAACACTACAGGATGGGATGGTGAGAAGTGACTTTTAGTGGCCAGGGAAGCCACAAGGAGAGATAAGGATCTTTTCAGAGGTAAAAAGGTTAATTAATTAATTAAAGTGATTTAATTAATTAATTAAATATTAATAAAATGAAAGTCACTTTGGAGGGACAAGGTGAGCCAAAAAGTATAAAGGAAAGGCAAGGGCCTCTACTCATTCATTCATGTATGATTATCTTCTGATATCTAGCTTCTAGATAGTGAGCCTATCATTGGGGTTTTGAGGGTTTTGACTTAACAAACCCTAGAGGACGATTTGGTGGTGAAAGATTCCACCTAGCTTATCCCAAGCTTGGTCTCTGAGATGCAATACGCTCCCACACCATTCTAGTTCTAGATCTACTCAGTTGCAGGAGGATTCTACATCAGTTACATGTGCAGATAGAGAGAGGGCGCACCAGTTGAGGGTTTCCAGCAAGAGGGGCGCACCATCCATTGAGGGAGAATTCATTCTAGCTGAGGAGAAGAGATTTCGGGAATTCCAAGTATTGGGTTTTCCTGGCAGGTGTCTTGGTATCATTCTTGGTTGTTTCCGGAGGCATTTCAGCGGAGAGTTTATTTGTATTGAGATTGGGACGATTTCCCAAGAGGAGGGCGCACCATTTCTTGGAGGATGGCTAGATCCAAGGGTCTAGCAGGTCCTTTGATGATTTGAGCACTTGGGTTTCCATTGCAGCGTCCTGATCTATCATTCTAGCCGATTTGTGGAGCCATTGGAGGTCTCTAGGAGAGAGGCCGAATTATTAGGGTTTCAACC
>ML804843.1:248708-281998 GCA_009831015.1 Picea engelmannii | reverse complement strand
CAAGCAACAAATCTTGCTTTATACTTCTCAATACTTCCATTAGCAGCATGTTTTATTTTGAAGAGCCATCTGTAGGATACCCCATCTTTATTCTTTGATCTGGGAACTATTTCTCATACTTCGTTCTTCATTATGGATTGGTATTCCTCTGTCATGGCATCTGCCCATTCTTTTCTCTGAATGGCCTCTTCAAAGCATGTAGGTTCTTCATCAAGTAGATTGCACATCAAAGTCATGTAACTGGAGAATGGCTTTGGTCTTTTCACCTGTCTCGTGGTTCCTTCTGGAACACCATACTTCTCTCCATCTTGAATGAGCTCTCTTGCCCAAGCAGGCTTTCTTTTATGGGAGTAACATTAGCATTCAAAAAACATGCATGCCTTGGAAAAACAACATGCTTTTATGCCCACCATAGTCCTAGAATAGCAGAGCATCATAACAAAAGTTTACTATACTACCAAATATAAACTGGATGAATCATCAATTAACAAACAATTCCTTATTATTCAACAATAGAAAGGATTGTAAAAACAAGCATATGAATCAAATGACAAGTAAGATGCAAAGAAAATGGTTTTTAATTTGATTTTGGTTTTGAATTGGCAAAACTCAGAGTTCAATTATGCTCATAGTGGAGAATGGAGTGTATCATTTAAAAGTGAAGGACTAATACTCACCCACTACTTCTAATGACTCTATTTGTGCTCCTCGCAAGGACGAGATGCAATGTTGCTACAAGAAGAGTGATGAAGATGGAAGAAATGAATGTTAATTAAGATGATGTTGTTGTTGCTCCTGCATATCCTCCCTTTGTGCATAAGCTTGAGCCTCAGCCTCATGTTGCAACATCCACTATAACCCTCTTCATGTATGATGTAGTTGAAGGTGTTGATATTATGGTAGCTGCAGGAGCTATTTACCTCCACATATAACCCTGACGAGAATAGAATATTCTGTGAAGCAAGAAGAAACTATAAAGCATTGGACATAACCCTAGAAGACAAGTCAACTAAAGGAAATATTTAATATTAAGTGTTTAGCCTCTAGAATGAGAAGTCGGTCCAGACAACTCAGGAAAAACAATATAAATACAGGAAGCCAGATATCATTTGGTACACACACAGCTCGCAACTGCAGAAATGTACAAGTGCGCACTGCAAACACTAGGTAAGTGCGCAAGTCTGGGGAGCAGCTGCAGCTGCAATTCCTACAACCTGTAATTTCTGTTTTTTTGGGTTGGACTTTTTGATCAGTCGTGGTTATCTTTTCTTGGTGCATTAGCCTTGGTTGGTTATTGATTTGCTACCAAAATTCTTCTCTCTATCAAGGTTAAGGTGCTCGGGGGTGGCTTCGACCTATGGTTGGGTGACAATATTGCTATATTGTCTATGGTTAAACGAGCACATCTATTATTTCTAATAGGTTATGGGCCCACGCTATCTTCGAACAGTCTAACCGCTAGAAGATAGATTGGGAGGATTTGCTCAGTTACAGTTGCAGTTGCAGTCAAAGTTTTTGATGCAGCAACGAAACCCTAACCCTCTTGTTGAGGCACCTTAAGTGAATTGACCTAATTTATGGATAGCCTGGTACGCCTTAACCTAGCGCACCTCCTGGTACTCTCAACAAGCTAAGACATCAAGTTTGAGTTTTTGGTCAAAATCAAAGGTTGACCAAGTCAAAGCAGTTATGACTTACTCTATGAAGTCAGAAAACAAGTTAGAAGGGGCTTCTAACTTCAGAGCATGGAAGACAAGGATTGACCTCATCCTTTCCAAGAATAAAGTGTTGGATATTGTGAAAGGAAAGATCGTGGAACCACAGTTCGAAGAAGGAAAAGAGAAGGAACCTCAGAACGTTGCAGTCATGGAGAAGTTCAAAGACAATGGCACCAATGCCATGAGTATCATAGTGGACTCTATAAAAGACCACTTGATGCCCTACATCTCCCATCTTGACTCATCTAAGAAGATGTACGATGCCCTAACAAACCTCTTCTCAGTCAGAAACATTGCACAAGTAATGAGTCTGAAGAATGAGCTCCGTGACATGAAAATGAATGATGATGACAGCATAACATCATACCTTGTGAGAATCTCTCAGTTAAGAGATCAACTACAAGCTATTGAAGAAATCATTTCAGAGAAGGAACTGGTAAATATAGTACTCATTGGCCTTCCCAAGACATGGGATGCATTTGTCGCAAGCATGAACACAAGAAAGGAGTATCCCACATTTGAAGAACTTTGGACTTGTTGTGCACAAGAAGAATCAAGGATTAGCGCAAAAGAGAAATCCCAAAAGAAATACGATGATCAAGCTTTCACAACAAAGTTCAAGAATTTCATAAATAAGAAGAAGTTTGGCTCAAGGAAGAAACCAAATCAAGAAAAGGATATGTCAAAGATACAATGCTTCAACTGTCGAAAATATGGTCACTACAGGAACCATTGTTCTGAGTTAAATAAAAGGAAGGAAATAGACGAAGCAACAGTTGTCGAAGAAAGAGAACCTTCAAAGAAGGCCAAGCAGGATAAAACAGATTTCTTCTTCTAAGACAAGGTAACAATATTCTTCATAATTCTTGTACATACCATGTTTACATAGTTTCTGTACATATCTTGCATATCTATTTCTTAGAAGATAAGATGTTCAAAGAGAAACAATACCTATGGAAGAATAACAAAGATAAGGATTTCTATCACGATGACTACAAGTCAAGCAATACACATGAAAAGATGAAGTACATTGACAATCCTTGGTAACAATTCTTGTGGAAGCTATTACATAAGTAACAGTTGCAAGATAAGTCGAAATCAAAATCAAACTTGAAGAAACCTGGAAGAAGTAAAAACAGAAAGAAGTCAACAATCAAGAGGAAATTAGAAAAAGACTTGTGACACTTTGCAGAAGGCAATAAGGATGCAGATGAAAGCATGGAATCTCTTAGATGGAGGGAGCCGATTATATAATTCCAAAAGAAGAGCATGTATTCATGCATGAAGCAAGGATTAGGAGGGAGCTAATCCTAAATAATATGATCCATTGAGGGTTATGAAATATCTATCCATGTTCCCATTGATGGTAGTAGCCATGAAAAGCAACATGTGTCCAGTTGGATTTTAGAAGAAGTCTTCTTCGAAAAGAAGCCTTAAAGTATCCCTGGTTGTCCATCCACATCCATGATCCTATGATGAAAGGAAGAAGTTGGAATCTTCATGGCATGGAATCTATAGAAAACTCCATGGACCCAAGACCTAAAGAGAAACATGAGGAAGAACATGAAAATTCTGAGAGAGAAAGAAAAGCCAGAACAACCAATCATTATATCGAGAATCACAAGACTACCAGCTTGGTTTGAACCCACTAGAAGCAATCAAGCAGAAGAAATGGAAGTTGGGATGAAGAACAGTGTATGAAAGACTTATGAATGGAAGCATTGTAGGATTCGGAACTAGAGGTTCTCCCAGATGGAGGGAGAAGACTATGATGATAGCTTGTTCCAGTAACCAGACATACCTCTACCTAAGCCATTATATCTTCTACAATATCCATGGGTTGGAGTTTACATCAGATCAATGTAAGGATTGTTCTCCTCAACAGAGTAATTGAACAGGAAGCGTATGTAGAGAAACCTCAAGGTTTTGAGGTATACCAGAAAGAGACCCTTGTATGCATATGGATGAAGATCTTGTATGGATTCAAATAACTTGGTGCAGAGCCTCTCATGCACAGCAGAAGCATGGTGAAAACTTTCTATAACAGAGATAATGTATCAGCATGGTTACTCAGAAGTTCAGGATGATGGATTACTAATCCATGACAAACTCTCATGGTGACAGAAGACGTGCTACTTGGATATGTTTCAGTTTGAGCCTTGCCACAATGTCATGAGCTAGCAGGAAACAAAAGTGTTGAATTCAACCATGATATATTGTAATGATCAGAGCCATATGAAGTCTTCAGAGAAAACCAGTATTTCAGATAGACCAAAGTACATTGAGATCAAGCATTACATTCCTCGTGATGAAGCCCAAAAAAGAGAAGTGTTTCTCCAATATATCTCCATAGATGAGCAGATAGCAGATATTTTGGTAAAGCCTATGTCGAAGATGAGAAAGTTTGCGTACTCAAGAAACAAGCTGGAGCTCGTGGAGACAACTTTCTTATTGGAAAAGGAAGAGATAACTCCCAGGTTGGGAGGGAACACTAATGTGTTATTGATTTATGGATAGTCGTTTTTAGTTCGAAAAATGGTCCAAGATGAGCAGTTCCTTTCCAATTCAGAAAGCGGTTTGAGATTTCTGACAGACAGGCATTTTCCAGTTCGGAAAATGATCTAGACCGGACAATCATTTTCATAATGAAAATGGTTTGATAGATTGTTGATGTACCATAGACAGTGATTCCCCTTGTGGCCAGTGTGGGGGAATGGTCTAGGACAGTCATTCTTCTTGGTAGTCACTCTGAGTAGTGGTCAAGTAGAATGGTCCACCTCGTCGGGAAGCCATTCTTTCGAAGTTCACAATTGTGAGCAGTTTTGAAGAATGGTCCGTTTTGGAGGTCGATGCAGGACAGTCATTTCCATTAGGAAATGGTCCGGACAGTCATTCCCTAGGGCAGACTCATTCTCTCCAATTTGCACTATGTTTAGTGCCAGAGGAATGGCCCAGTTAGGTGAATGGTCCAGGTTCAACAATCAGGGGCAGGCATTCCCTAGGGCAGACTCATTCTATCCAGGTTGCACTATTTTTAGTGCCGAAGGAATGGCCTAATTAGGTGAATGATCCAGGCTGAGAAATCAGGGACAAATATTCTTCTATGCTTGAGAAGAATAGTCCAGATAGCCCATGGTTGATGTTTTCCTTCTAAGGGCAGATGCTCTTCCAGATCTCACAGATGTGAGTGGAAGAATGGCCCAGATGACTCAGTTTATATCATGATATTGTTTTCTGTGCAAGTTGATATCAGATGATATGATTTCTATGGAGACTATGTGTCTCTGGACAGTAGATGTATGCTACTGTGGTGCATGTGTTTCACTGGTTGTAACTATGTGTCACTGATTAAGTAGTCGTGTGCTACTTGGTGTGGTAGTGTACCACTAGATTGTAGGTGTGTACTACTATGGATAGAAACAGTTGTGTTCTATTGAATGACATTGTTATGATTTCCATGTAGACTATCAATAGTGTTGAAAATGATTATTAGCTAGATGGGTAGTTAGTGTGTTTGTGGACAGACATTCTCCAAGCGAAGAATGGTTCAGATAGAACAAATTGTTGGTGGACAGGTATTCTCTCTGTGGAGAATGGTCCAGGTTGACAGTTTGTTGACATTTCATGGACTAGTATGTTCCTAAGGCACAGATTGTCGCCCGATTAGGAAAATGGTTCAAGACCGATATTTTCTAAGGCATATAGGTTGAGACGGATCTCTATGGTACATATGACTCAATTAGAAAATAGTCCTAGATTGACATTCCTATAGGAATCGTCTCTGTAGTCCATGGCATAGCTTTTATCATCTGTTGGGACAGTCATTCTTCTAGGGCGTATGTCTGGATTAGAAGAATGGTCCTTGTATCACTCTGTGGAGTGAGTGACTTATTCAGCATCATGCATGATTACTCAGATGGAGTATGGCTTCGAGAGATGATGCAGTTGATACTATCAGATGCTACTGATAATGGTGCTCGTGATCTAATCATGAGATAGCCTGTACGGCTATGATGATGATACCGGTTGAATGGTATGTTTGTGCTCAAGACCATTGCCTTCAATGCCTCCCTAGCTGGGAGGGAGTGTTGATATTATGGTAGTTGCAGGAGGTATTTACCTCCACGTGTAACCCTAACAAGAATAGAATATTCTGAGAAGCAAGAAGAAACCCTAAAGCATTGGACATAACCCTAGAAGACAAGTCGGCTAAATGAAATATTTAATATTAAGTGTTTAGCCTCTAGAATGAGAAGTTGGGCCAACCAGCTTAGGAAAAACAGTATAAATATAGGAAGCCAAATCTCATTTGGTACACACACAACTCGCAACTACAGAAATGTACAAGTGCGCACTGCAGAAATTGGGTAAGTGCGCAACTTTGGGGAGCAGCTGCAGCTGCAGTTCCTGCACCCTGTAATTTTTGTTTTTTTGGGTTGGATTTTCTAATTAGTCTTGGTTATATTTGCTTGGTGCATTAGCCTTGGTTGGCTATTGATTTGCTAACAAAATTCTTCTCTCTGTCAAGATTAAGGTACTCAAGGGTGGCTTCGGCCTATGGTTGGGTGACAATATTGTTATATTGTCTATGGTTAAACGAGCACATCTATGATTTCTAACATGAGGGACAAGTCCCATTTCCAAGTCCCTCTCCATCTGAGAAGGCAACAACAACTTACTTAATCCCAATGGATTAATACCTCCCATTACTAATACTACTCTTGCGAGAGGCCTAGTTAATCTTTTCCCTTTCAAAATGGTGGCCTTCTCCCACTAACCTTTCCAAGCAATGCACTTCCCTAGAGTCCTCTAGTCAATAGTCAATTTCATACCACTTCCATTAATCCAAATGGATTTGTTTCCTCCAACAATCCTTCTTTTGTTAATGGACCCAAATCCATTCTTCTTGCAAATACTAATGCTAGGTGGCTGAATCACCAATAACCAGTCTGAATGGATCCTTGAGATTTGATTTTATTCAACCCTTGATGATCTCTAGTGTTGTACCAAAGGAAAGGAACAAGTGCACAATTCTGAATTTCCAATAACCAGTCTTTATGGCTCCTTGAGATATGATTATAATTAACCCTTGATAATCCCTAGTATTGTAGCAAAGGAAAGGAACAAATGCACAATACAATCTACCATAGTGCCCCCTTCCTCTAAAGAGCCAAGGTTGGTTTTGGGGGCACTATTAACTTTTAAAACTTCAAGGTCAATGCTAAATAAATATTTGAGGGCAATCATAAACATGCACCTCATAGTACACCTTTCACAAAGAACAACCAACATTGTCTATTAGTCCTTAAGATAAAAATACCTTGTACTACAAAGTTTTTTGATTGAATCGAACAACTAGATGCCTCTTATACATACTAGTGAATTTGGATCTTCACTAATAGACCAAACGGGATTTTGGGCACTGTCATTTTCAGTTGATCCATGAGGTTTGATTCTCCACCCATTTCTTAGTATAGGGTTAACTCAAGAATTTATACTATTCCCCAAGTTTGATTCTTGAATGTCTCAGGAAGAGTCCAATTTTTGCAGTACAATTTGACAACAATTTAGTAGTTCCATTTCTTGCAACGTCAAATTGAGATTGGCACTTGGAGGAATTTGATACCCCTCTCAAGAATTTAATACCTCTCTCTATGGAAAGGCACACATCATTGGAAATTTGCTCAACACGCATATGTTGACAATCTCCAATTAATAATACACATCAAAGAAAGAAAATAAAAGCACCGCGAGCATGTCATTGTGGATTGAACAATTGAATGAATATGTGATCGGGGCCTACATGCAAGGAAACCTACGTCGGATCTATAACTGTCATAGCCAGGGGACTATGCAGTATGATATCTGGAAGAAGAATGTTGGTGTGAATTTTGTTGAATTTGGCTCTACCAAGAAGGGTTTGGTGTTGAGGAGAAGCGCCAAGAGGCCCTAAAGTGGGCCCGGGGATTGCTTCTAATAATTAGTCTTTCGATACACTGTGCTAGAGATGGCCACTTGGAAACCTCCGTGGAGCCATGTTTCCAATGCCCTAGTTGCAATGTATCCAATTGGATGTAGAGAGTAGTTTCATGAGTTGCTTGCATCACTTTCAACTTAGATCTAGGATTTCCTCTATACATCAATGCTAATTTGGAGAGATCCCAAGAAGAGGTGGATCTATGCATCGATTTTGAACCATCCTTTCCTAAATGAGGATGGCTCTACCATGGAGGAAGAGGAGGTCATTATGGATTTGGGGTCCCCAAGTAGTAATTTGGACTCAAGTATGAGATTACTACTCTTCTCATACTACTCCATTCTATCACTCAGCATTCCAAGACTAACAAGGGAAAGCCATGCAGACGTGAATAGGTCAATTGGGCAATGTTCAAGGTATACATGGAAGCAAGTGTGCTAGAGTTGAATGGGATTCTCCAATTTAAGTGGGTATTCTAATAGCGTGCTAAATATAGGGAAGCTATTATTGCTATGGTTGGGGCACTCGATACTCTCATTTCCATTACAATGGTATAAATAATGCAAACTTCTTCCAAATATACGCAAAAGGCAAGTGCTTCCTTTGCCAACTTCAACTCTATTCTTAAATTTAGGACTAGCTGCAAATAAACTAGTTGGTGGTCCATCTTATAAAATGATTTTAGTTACGTGCTAGAGACACATACCATGATAAACAAACAAATGGGTGGGTGGACTGTGACAGTGGAGAATAACTTGAATCTATGTACACGACACAATACGAAAGAACCAAAGAACGTAATTCTCAAATTAACTCTTTTCCAAAATTATAACCTAAGCTTCAACATAGTTCTATTGAGTGATGAAGATACATCTCGAAGGAAAGTAATTGAATAAGGAGATCAAGCATCTAGAGTTAGAACAAAAGGATTGCTCTTCAAAAGTAGACATGTTACTTGAGAAGCATGAGCGGATTGAAATAGAGAAAGAGTTATTTGGAATGAAAAGGGGGCGATTGACTATGCTTTGTCAGCTTGTTGATGAATCTGAGAGATTACAAGCCCAATAATCAAATCTGGAGAAGAGGGTCAATGTTTGAGAGAGGGTCCTTTGGTATAGCCTCCCCATTTAGCATAACAATTGAAATCCTTGAATCACCAATCGCCACAGTCTTATGGCTCCTTGAGGTTTGATTATATTCAACCCTTGAATTAGAGCTGGTAATTTATTCTGAAAAATTATCATGATCCCCAGTAGAATCTACCACAGTGCCTCCTGCCTCCAAAGGACCATGGTTTCTTTTGTGGGCACTATCAAGTTTTAAAACTTCAAGGTCAATCATAAACAAATATTTGAGGGAAATTCTAAATAGGCACCTTACGGTATGCCCTTCATAGAAAATGACAGACATTGTTATCTAGTCTTTATTGTACTTGAATGTCTTCTAATGCTACTAAAACTGGCATTCAAAAAGCATGCATGCCTTATAAAAAACATCATGTTTTTATGCCCACCATATTCCTAAAAGAGTAGTCTATCACAACAAAAGTTTACTATACCACCAAAGTTAAACCTGATCAACCCTCAATTAACACAAAGTTCCTTACTATTCAATATAAAGGATTGTGAAAAAAAACCGTCTGAATCAAATTACAGGTAAAATGCAAACACCATTGTTTCAGTTTGATTTTGGTTTTGGGTTGGCAAAGCTTTGGGTTCAATTTCACTCATAGTGATTCTAGTGACTTGCGACACTCTCCAAATCATTGCCCCGCAGAGAAGGTTGAATGGTAAAACCCCATTAATTCTTCCCTTTTGCAAACTCCATGAAATGAAAGACATAACTCTCATATAGTATCGACAAGAAGTACCATCAAACTTGCAATACATTTTTACAGTTTGCATATACCTGCATTACATGGATGATGATTTGTGAGTGGAAACTAATGCATCATATAGAAACTGGGTAGATTGTTTCGTGTCAAAAAAAAATCTCACTCATTGACTATGCCCATCCTAGCGAGAAATAACCTTTTTTTTTTAAAACGATAAATGCCAGATAGATAGTCCAAGATGAACAAGATAGGATCCCCTATAATTTTATTTAGTCTCCAATGGAGGAACTCATTACCCCAAAAGTATATAGAATAGTAAAAAAAAACTATTGTTAATTATGTTTCACATCAAGAAGAATGAGAATTAACTCTTAAGTATTTTCAGTACGAGATAAATGGAAATGAAATGAGATGAAATGTTGCCTACAGTGCCTTCGAGGAAGAAATGGACCTGACAATTGGTTGTGAAGGAGGATGGAATGGGAAGTTTGTTGGAGAGTGCTAGAAGAATTTGATGCACAAGAAGGATTTAAAAGGTTGCAGAGAGTTCCCACTTGTGGCCTCATGAGACATTTGGTTAGCTAAGAAGGCAGGTATATTCCAAGGTAAGGAGCTCCCATCTTTCTAGTGTGCCTCCCAGATTCGAACCATCTTCAACAACATAAATATTTCTACTAAGAAGCCAAAGGAGAGCATACTAGAACAACCATTTATAGAGCAAAGAGGTCCCTAGGGCTATTTTGATGGAGCTAGTCAACGCTAGCTATGGGTAAGTGGAGTAGGGGGCATTCTTTATTTGTCTAAGTCACACTATATTCATTTTAAAGTAGGCTTAGGGAGAGGACCTTACAATTATGCTTAGCTGGTGTCATTAAAACTATTGATAATTTTGGCAATTAAGAGAGGAGTAAGGGAGCTGCAAGTTTATGGGCACTCATCTGTAGTTATTAATTGGATGACAGGAAGGTTCAGGATAGGGAACATGACCCTTCTTCCAATTCTTGAGAAAGGCATAGTTAGTGGAATCACTTTTAGAAAGGATCTATTTCCACCACTTGTATAGAGAGCTCAATAAAGGACTATTTGTCTGAAGAGGCTTTGCTGTTGGATTGCAATATAGGGTGGACAAAGGAATATAAGGATGGTACAGGGTTGCCAGAGCAACTAATGGTTGTTATGGGGATTCAAATATTTTCAAATCTTGCTTGAAAAAGTTTTCAGGTGTCTAGCAGTCTGTGGTTTCATTTCTTTGGCTTAAAGCATAGTATAGGGGAAAAGACATCAGCCTAGATCTTTATATTTGTGAAATGGTGGAAGCTTGCTTTGAAAATCTTGGCTGTAGGTTTTTCACAAGCCTGTAAAATCTATTTTGGAATGTGTTTAAGTGGAAGATTGTCTCAAAAGAAGGTACAGGGGCCTATGGGCACGTGGATGGTAAAAGAAGCTTATGAGAGCATTTCCAACTCTCGACCTATATCCAGTTTTTAATTTCTAACATCTTTCAGTTAGTTCTCAGACTGTTAAGTTTTATTTATGGGACAGAAGTTTTATGGATAGGTCTTTGGGCCTTTCTGGACTCTCAAATTGTATATCTCTTTGAACTGTTATGTTGTTCTGTGAGGTTAGGATACCATTATTACATAGCAATGTATCTCATTTTTTAAGATAGATGTGTAACAAAGAAGGTACAGGTGGCAGTGGCTGCGTGGATGTTAAAAGAAGCTCATGAGAGCATTTTTTAAAAGCTCAAACTACTGTCTAACAGCCTGTTCTATCTTCCAAAATGCTTTTAATGGGACAACAGTATAATGGACTAGTCGTATGGCCTGACTGGACATATTTTGTATATTTTAACTCTCTTGGATACTATTATGTTGTCTTGTGGGGTTTTCAACTCTAGGAAAATATTTTAGCATGGTCATGGAGTTTCTTTCTGAAGATATATATGAAAATAAATCGCTCTGTTATGAGTCTAGATTTAGTCAAGGCAAGTTTTTTTAATAGAAATCAATGTTTAAGTGAAAGAGCATGACACTTTCTTCTAGATTTAGTCAAGGCAAGTTTTTTTAATAGAAATCAATGTGTAGGTGAAAGAGCATGACACTTTCTTCAATGAAGATTATCTGTAAGCCTTGGATTTATGATAAGGCAGAAAGGACGTAGTAGTTTTATGCTTTAGGGTGGTTTTTTTTTATCCTTTGAAATGCTAAAACATGCATCTACAGAATGTACTGTTTCTATATCTAATAAAAGGTTAACTTTTTTCTAAGGAAAAGAAAACTGTACCTTGAGTTTGCTTGTTGAGAGTGTTGTAGCACACAGGACAAGAGGATTGAAGCTTATTATGTATTCTTTCATCTGGAGACGACTTAAATAACAACAATAATTGAGCAGTGAGCTGCGATCAAAGCAAGCAACCATGTTCAGGTTGAGATACAAAGAAAAGAAAATAAATGATAAAGACAGACTAAGTAGTATTATCCGTAAATTAATCCAAGAATTATTATCTATTAGCCAAATTTTGGGAAACGTTTCTCAATTTTTTCTGCCAAATTAAAACAAAATGTAGACAAATTAATAGGACAAAAATTTAGTAGCAATACCTAAAATTTAACATATAGTCCTCTCTTATCCTCTGCACTATTTATCTCTTTGTACTTTTGGGTCCGCAATTAACAAACAGAGAGACATACAATTATCACTTGGTAAGACAAAAGAAGAAAAAGATAACACAAAGACTCATCTGTGTGTCAAAATTCAAAAGAAACATTCAGTAAACATTTTCCCTCTGTTATATGAATATTTATTTAACTTGTCTTAATTTTATTTCAGCTAAATATATTCACTCGTAAATTAATCTGAACAACACGGAGATGTACCGATTCCATCAATCAGAGAGAGTTGTTCCCCAGCATGATCAATAGTGATTGTCATTATCAAATCCAAATAAACTGTAACAACTGAAAATGAAAAATTAGAAAACCCTCTCTATGTTCTGCAGATCACAGGTCACTAACTGTTATAAATGTAACATAGGATAACTATATACATAGATTTAATGAGTATCAATAAGGCTGTAGCTGCTATTTACCTCAGAGAAGTTGCAGGCCGACACTCCAAAGCCAAAGGGAGGGATGCTCCAATCCGTGTATGCTTTCTCATGGTGTGGAATTTTACTATCTGTTCATCTATTTCCTGTTTGTAGTGTGAAACTCTTTATCTGGTTATTATTTAGTTAAATTAGCATTGTTGGATGAACAATTAAAAATACAATGTGCAGTCTCTCGTTACATCATGCAAGTCTGTTTTAAATAAGTCAGAATGCCATTATCTATAATAGCATTGACTCTTTAGTTATTGAGGATAATAGCAGGGTGTACAACCTCTGTATGTATTCCCCAACAGTTGCAGTGCAAGCGATACCACAACTAACCTAGCAGACCAATGGTAGTGGAGCCAGCCATGAACAAGAGAATTGGTAATAGGGCAGATGCCCGGTGTCATTAAAATAACATGACAACCAAAGGGTTGTTTGCTAGATTGTAGGACTTGCATGCCTTGTTGCCTGAAGACGTGTGTGCGCAAGCTATGGCCAAGACAGTCTAATGTTTTGGGAATAGACTCACAGGAAAAATCCAACTCTGAGTAGTTGCCAACATGGATATAGGAAGGGTAGAGATCAAGCATAAGAGTATTTATGACAAGACAAAATTCTACTCAAAGACTACCTGGGTAGTGCTGAGTAGATTCCAGGATAGCTTCTAGGGCATTGCATCCTTTAAGATAAAAGTCCAGCGTAGTCTGTCATGGATTCCATTGTGGAAGGTTGATCACTTGTTAGTAAATCAAGGATTCCATGGTGGAGAATTGATCTCCTGTAGTTGATAAAGAAACCTTGAAAATTACAAGTGGTTGGTATCATCTTCGTGATTTTTGATGTAACGCTCTGGAAAATCAATGGAAAAATTATTTTGGACTCCAATCCTGTATCCATTCTTACCTTATGCGATTACTTTCTATTTGACAATATTGTTTTCAAGTTCCACTTTCTATTTGACCATTTTAGGGTTTAAGATTTATCCAGCAAAAATTTTCTGAAGATAAACTACAATGAAAACAAAACAGTGGGTACCTGTATTCTGGAGCCCATCAGTCCTCTGCTCTGTGCCATGAATGCCATACCCAAGTCCAGTCCTGCCAATAGCACGTAGTTGTAGAGATCAGAGAGCTGAAAATGAATCTCGTAACCAATCAAATCAAATTACAAAACAAGAACAAATTCCCGCGGATAAAAATCATCGGGCTAATCTAATTTTTAAACAGTAATCATAAAAATAATAAATAATAAATTAAATTAAATTAAATTAAAATTAAAATTAAACAAAAATTGCAAGAAGAATCCCCATACAACAATTGCATGATAGATCACTTGATCGGGCTAATCTAATTTTTAAACGGTAATCATAAAAATAATAAATAATAAATTAAATTAAATTAAAATTAAAATTAAACAAAAATTGCAAGAAGGATCCCCATACAACAGTTACATAATAGATCACTTGATCCAGTTGACTGCCACTCTGAAGAAGTGAATCGAGATGTCGATGAATACTCAGTGGAGGGCTGTAGAATCCACAACATTAGGTACGAATCCATCTTCATGAAAACAATCAAGAGTATAGCGTCGATCTGCTGTCTGCAGTTTATCTTGGATTAGCACAATTCCTAACATAAAGATTCAATTCAATCTTCTTAAAGCAAACTAAAGAGATTTACATTTTTATCTATGTTAAATTAGCATTGTTGGATGAGCAATTAAAAATACAATGTGCAGTCTCTCGTTACATCATGCAAGTTTGTTTTAAATAAGTCAGGATGCCATTATCTATAATAGCATTGACTCTTTAGTTATTGAGGATAATAGCAGGGTGTACAACCTCTATATGCATTCCCCAACAGTTGCAGTGCAAGGGATACCACAGCTAACCTAGCAGACCAATGGTAGTGGAGCCAGCCATGAATGAGAGAATTGGTAACAGAGCAGATGCCCGTTGTTATTAAAATAACATGACAACCAAAGGGTTGTTTGCTAGATTGTAGGGCTTGCATGCCTTGTTGCCTAAAGACCTGTGTGGGCAAGCTATGGCCAAGACAGTCTAATGTTTTGGGAATAGACTCATAGGAAAAATCCTGGGTAGATTTTTCCTATAGACCTGTGTGGGCAAAATTCTACTCAAAGACTACCTGGGTAGTGCTGAGTAGATTCCAGGATAGTTTATAGGGCATTGCATCCTTTAAGATAAAAGTCCAGCGCAGTCTGTCATGGATTCCACTGTGGAAGGTTGATCACTTGTTAGTAAGTCAAGGATTCCATGGTGGAGAGCTGATCTCCTGTAGTTGATAAAGAAACCTTAAAAGTTACAGTGGTTGGTATCATCTTCGTGATTTTTGATGTAACGTTCTGGAAAATCAATGGAAAATTTATTTTGGACTCCAATCCTGTATCCATTCTTATCTTGTGCGATTACTTTCTTACTTTCTATTTGACAATATTGTTTTCAAGTTCCGCTTTCTATTTGACCATTTTAGGGTTTAAGATTTATCTAGCAAAAATTTTCTGAAGATAAACTACAACGAAAACAAAACGGTGGGTACCTGTATTCTTGAGCCCATCAGTCTTCTGCTCTGTGCCATGAATGCCATACCCAAGTCCAGTCCTGCCAAGAGCACGTAGTTGTAGAGATCACAGAGCTGAAAATGAATCTCATAACCAATCAAATCAAATTACAAAACAAGAACAAATTCCCGCTGATATAAATCATCGGGCTAATCTAATTTTTAAACGGTAATCAGAAAACTAATAAATAATAAATTAAATTAAATTAAAATTAAACAAAAATTGAAAGAAGGATCCCCATACAGCAGTTGCATGATAGATCACTTGATCCAGTTGACTGCCACTCTGAACGAATGGTCGAGCCTTTTCTTGAAGAAATGAATCGAGATGTCGATAAATTCATTCAGAAACAGAGCATTTACTTAAATTTACTTAAATCAATTAAGATGAGAAACAGCAAAAGAAGACAAAAGTTTACCAGAATGGTGGAGGACACGGATGTGGGAGGATTGAATCCTTGCGCGCATCTGCCGATTCAAAAATTGATGTGATGCCTCCTGCTCTCAGGACCACACAACACATACAGAAACAAACATACTCATACAGACCAGACCAGACAAAACCCATACAGACCAGACCAGACATACTCATACAGACCAAACTAGACCAGACAGGACCAGACTAAACCCATACAGACCAAACCAGACTCATACGAAGCCAGACCAGACCAGACTAAACCCATACAGACCAGACCAAACATACTCATACAGACCAAACTAGACCAGACTAAACCCATACAGACCAGACCAGACTCATACGAAACCAAACCAGACTCATACCAAACAGGACATGGAGCTCCAAACATACAGACCCTGAGAACAGCGCAGGCAACCCTGAGAGGAGGAAGAGGAGCAGAGGCAATACAAAAGGCAGAGACCCAGACAAGGAATGGGAATAAAAGAGGTCATGCTTTTCTGGAATGTCAGTTGAGCTAACAGAAACTGCCAGCTACGTATTGCAATTGCGAAAATATTCTCATCTACACTGGGAGCGAGGAGAGCATGGTGGATTGGTTAAAGAGATTTACATTTTTAATTCTGTTAAATGCTACGAACTTCTATGAATTATAAAATTCCACAGTTCCATTTGGTCTTTTCATTGAATATATTGTGTAATTATTCTATATGAAATATGTTTATACATTAGTAGCATTAAACCCTCTAAAGGTGAAGGTAGTTGATTAACTCTTTCTTAGATATTTTATATGGGTTTTTGTAATGGTTTTCTATTACAATATTATTATATAGATTAAATTGTTGATTACTAGCGACGCCAAGGAAGTTGTGTCACAGATGAGTGAAAAACATTCAAACCAAGTATGGAATGTTGTTAATGGTAGTAGGTGCATGTGGAATTTTAAACACGAGCTTGGTGTCGATGGCCACTGGATGGAACACTGAAGGGAATCACAAGTAGATATTTTATATGGGTTTTTGTAATGGTTTTCTATTACAATATTATTATATAGATTAAATTGTTGATTACTAGCGACGCCAAGGAAGTTGTGTCACAGATGAGTGAAAAACATTCAAACCAAGTATGGAATGTTGTTAATGGTAGTAGGTGCATGTGGAATTTTAAACACGAGCTTGGTGTCGATGGCCACTGGATGGAACACTGAAGGGAATCACAAGTAGACACTTTGCACATAGAAACAAGTGAAAATCATTCAACCCCCGAGAGGTATGGCATGTTTTATGGCAGTGGGGAGCATATGGAACTCCGACCACGGGCTTGTTGTGGATGGCCACTGGTGAATCCATCGAGGAAAACAATGAGTGAAATTCATTAGCATCGTTGTGTGTTTCAATTTCCACCGTTTCAAATTTCCTTTCCTCCTCATTCACTATCATGTCATTTCAGTGTCCATTTACAAGATGTAGAGGGAATCAATTTCATCTTCATTCACAAAGCTCCTCCTTCTTGGAAACCACTTCCATGTACCGCTACCGATAACACATGGCATGTTGTGGGGAGAAGAGAAGCACACATGGGATGCATAACAATATATAATAATTATTGCAAGTAGCATCAATTGGGGTACCAAGGAAACACTATAAATGTGACTACCTTGAGGTAATGGGTTGTAGAGGATCTAAGRTTATTATTGWGGRGGCAYACACTATTTTAAAAKTATTTGGGTCAAGTCGCAAGTGTTGATCARATGGGATGTGAGCTTTGTTTGTTTGTGCAGAGGGAGCCCCAAGCATTGTTGCCTTACACACTATGCAAATGGMGAGAATGGGRTRAATTTGGAGATAGGAGGAGRATACTWCAAGGAGGCATCATCATCTACYATGGAAATGCATTTCATAGGCATTAGGAAAATGTTGTGGGGGGATTTTCCACGTAGATTAGAGACCCTTTGAAGAGGACAAGAGTTTAGCTCAATGCTTTTGACTTACAAAAAAAGAGGATGCCACCATGGAAGGCCCATCGCTTTTGTAAGGTTGAATGCATCCATGGGCGATATCCAAAACTATTTTCATGGTCTCCAAAGCACGAACATCCACAATGTCTATGATTCAGTGATCCATGAGAATGCAAAACAAGGGGTAGATGGTTTTGCTCAAGGATCTTATTAGTTCATACAAGGTAAGATCTACTAGGCTCAAGTAGTGTGCATAGGAGGTTATCAGCACCCACGATTGAATCCAATAGGAAATAGATTGCAACCACTTATGGATCAAACCTACAATAATTAGAATTGTTGATGCTAGATAAAGAATCTAAGATTGTCACCTTCTTGCAAAAATGAACAGGTTTTGGAGACAAAATCCTTTGATCTTACTTGAGAACTTAAACACACTACTTGGCACAAAGTAATTTGAATAGAAAAACATATATGACCATGGAGATAAATAAAGTGGAACCAATGAAATGCAAGAAATTAACTCAACAACGTCAGAGATGTAGGTCACTTTCTATGTAAAACATATGCCCTTAAGGAAAAGTAAGTCATTGTATTGAACAAAAAAATGGTAGCAACAAGGGTGGATCAATGTCGTTGTTGTGCAAGTGTCAAATGATTGTTGTGCTCTTTTTCGAAGTAAGGTTGATTGCAACCAAATAAGGGAACTCCCCAACACCCCATTACATTGAGGATCTATGCTCAAAGTTTCCACTATTGTAAACATTCAACTAGGGCACAAGAGGAGGACAACGAGAAAAATCAACTAGACACACAGAAGAAGATAGGTGGCCAAAGGGTTTTGTAAGATCAATGGAATAGGACAACCAATTAGGATGAAAAAAGACTTTAGATATGATAGCCTCTTAAAAGAATGTTTTCAATGTAATAAATGGTGTTCGTTTACATATTGGAATAAATAGAGAGGAGGAGATGAGATGAGACCCTAATATTCTATTTCATTAGGCTTTCAAAACCTTAGATAATTATGACCTTATTTAGGAGCACTCATTTAAGGTGTTAGGCACCTACTTTTGTCATAGGTGGACCTATTTGATGCAACAAAGTTTTTCATTCATTAAATAAGGGCCAAGAATTTCTTGGACCATTGGCCCTATCTTCGATGGCTCTATTATAGCTCAAAATGCCACTATCATGCATTTTTTGCTATGGCTTGCTTACTTACACATCCACCAACCACTTTTGTTGAGGTTACTCTTAAAAAACAACTTTTTGCATGGTGTACGTGCCCTGCTACATATGAAGCTCGTGTACATATGCTAGCTATTGAAATATTGTAACTGCAAAGAGTATTCTATTTATTATTGAGTTATTATTCATCAAATCAATCCCCTTTTGTGGATTGATCATGTCGGACTTTGTACTTGACCAAATCCCCTTTTGCGGATTGGTCAAACCCTAATTATATTATGCAAATTAAGAAGTCGACCCCCGGGCCTAATTAAAGTGGTTTTAACCACTAAGAAGAGAAGTTGGCCCTACCCAATGAGGAGACACATTTCCAGCGCCTGCCAGCTAATATAAATAAAGGAGGTTAGCACCTCATTATCTCACTCACTCATTCACGCATCAAGTGCACAAGTTTGGTAGCTGCAGTTGGGAGAAGAAGGAAGAGAGAGGCGCATTGCTCAGTGTTGGATATTCTCTAGTGTTTTGGTTTATTGTCTTGGCATTGTCTTGGCTATCTATATTAAGGAAGTTTTTGTTGGGTTTTCTCCCCTGTGAGGGTTTCCCAGGATAAATGTTGTGTATCTTGTGATTGTGTTTCTCTTAGTGATCCTACCTATGCTATTGTTATCTAGTAAATTGAAAAGAAACTTAATAATAGCTCAAAAATTAATATGGTTTCGAAGCTAAGCTGAAGAGATCACCTTTCACTGGATACACAAAAACATCATTGTTGCCATACAAGAAAATTAGGGTTTTCTATTGAAGAGGAATTTTAGCCTAAAACTCATAAAGGAAGTGTGCCCTAGCCTAGCGAACTCTTTGGTAGCCTAAGCAATCTCCATAGGTATCTATTATTAGTCCGCATAAATTATTTGTAGACTCCAGAGGTATCTATTACCCATCTCAAAACCTTTAGAATACATGCATATGTATGATGATCTACTAGAATGTTGTAGTGTTTAATAATGTCCAATGCCTCATTCAATTTTCCTTGATTTCATAGTGTCTTTACTTCACCTTAAACATGTTTGAGAGCTTACTGGGCCCATTGGCATTCAAAGTGATGTTATAGGTGTAGTTTCCAATGATCTTGAACATACTCTGATATCCAACAGGAAGATTTCTCTTATTTAAGAATTTAAATTTGAAGAATCTAAGTATGTAATACCTAGTTTTAGCTTGTTCATGCTTATATTCAAGAGATGGGATAAATGTATGCATGGTTTGTATTTAGCAGAATTCCATGGACAAAAGTGCAACCCCAACAATTATGGTTCAAATACTATAGATGAATTAGATTTGGAATTCAAGTCGTTGAAGAAATTATGTTGCGGGTGAATTAAATTTGAAAATTTAGGTCATTGAAGAAATTATGTTGCAGATGACTAACATTTAGTTTTAGTTCCAAACTTGCTCTTCCATTTTGAAAATTATTTGTTCTTTCGCTACTTTGGAACTCTACTTGTCCAAAGTAATTACAAGCATCAAGTTCGAATGACTCTAAATTTCTCCTCCAACAGTGAATTACCTTACACTGCTTTGGTGCTAATATGCACAAGTCTTAGTATTGTCATCCCTATTTTCCATTTGAGAAGTAGTTTTGAATAAATATTATGTGTTGGAAAATGAGGTTAGAGTTAAACCTTCTTCTGGCCTGAAATGTGGTTTTGACTAAATATTATGATAATTTTCTTCTGAACTCTCTTATTCACATGATATCACTATTGCTAGTGGTTGATTCTTCATAGTTCTACTCGGTCCAATTCACATTCCAGTTTCTAATTGGTGAGAGATTTCTCTGAAAATATTTAATCTCATTGCAATTTCCATTGATCTTCACTTTTGTAGTCAATTTCCTCATAAGAATATTGACTTCACTTGTTGAGTCGATTTCCTCATAAGCATATCGACTTCACTTGCTGAGTCAATTTCCTCATAAGCATATCGACTACACTAAGGTACCTAATGGTCTAGAAGGAAGAGAAATTGTTGAATAAAAGGAGTATGAAATTTGAAATATAGCGGGGTAATGAAACAAATCGCCCATCGCAACCCTCACTCTTCCATAGTTAAATAATTGATTGTCAAAAAAAATAATTTAACCTATTGAATCTTGAAATCATTCCTATCATATGAAAATTATACTTAATACAGTTAAATAATTGTTTGTCAAAACATATTTTAACCTATTAAATCTTGAAATGCTTTCTATCATATGATAATTATACTTGATATAGTTGTAATCTAATGATCAAATAAATATAATATAGTTATGTTAGTAATTGAGATTGAAACCTAGATATTTAAAATTCAAGTGATTAGAACTTAACAAATTTCATACGCAATATGTTATTTTAGAAAAATAAACGCCAAAAAATACAACACTAGTTATGTAGATGATGACAAAGCAAGTTATTGATAATAATAAAATGTTCTTTATTTATTTGTTATGAATGGAATTATGAGGGTCTCCTTAGAGTGATACTTTCACCTGAGCACTCTATACATCTTCTCTCTACTATGATCATAGGTTATGGCAGATGTGTTCATCCAAGATGTTGTGTCCCTGTGATATGAGTAGAGTGCCCGATTTAATGCAAATGATATGTAGAAAGAATAAAAAAAAACATAAACTAAGGCGAAGACAAAGAAAAAACTGTTGGACTACGATTGTCGTTAGACCAAAACCCCCAGGCGTTAATCTTCGCCACAATCGTTAATATTAGGATCCATGAGAGGGGGTTAATCCATGTTGTGAAACTCGCAGGAAGTGTTGAACCCAATGTCCAACAATCTCCCCCCGAGTGCGTGTTGAGCGAGTTTTGAACTCGAGACTTGTCTCTCTGATACCATTTGTTGGAGTACAATTATCGTTAGACCAAAACCTACAAGTGTTACTCTCCACCACAATCGTCGGAGTTAGGATTCATGAGAGGGGGTTAATCCATGACGCGAAACTAGCGGAAAGTGTTGAACCCAAAGTCCAACAAAAACACCTCTAATTATAGTTGTTTTAAATTTTTTTCTATAATACAATATTATATATTAAAAAACAAGATGACGAAGTATAAGCAATTACATGGAGAGGAGGGTAATGGTTAGATGCTAAGAGGAGTTGAGTCAACGTCATTTTCTATATACCCTATAATAATTATAATCAAAATAAGAAATGTGAAAACACTTGCATGCTACTCTATTTGTGATACTTACATGTTGTTTCACTTCATTGCAATACTAATTCCAATACCAATAAGTAAATAATAATTTAACAAATAAAATCTATATAAACAAAACACAACATAAAGAATTATGTCATATTAATATATTAATGGTGCAAATTCTATCAAATGAAATTAAAATCTACACCCAGTACTATAAGTGCATTAGACATATAAACTACAATGCAAAATATCCAAAAGCAAGATAACCATATAGTAGATTAAAGAGGATTGGGTTTGGAGGGGGTTGAGTCTGTAGTGGTCATAGGCCCTCGGCCTTTGTCCAAGCTCTTCTCATGTGCATCATCCTTAATGATGATTGGATTGTCACTTGTTCCATTCAAGTTAGAGGTTCCAACAACCTCTACCATTCCCTCCTCTACTTCAACATTTCAGTCACTCACTGATCCAGGTGGATATCGATGGCCACCCACCTTTTTCGATTGGCTCAAAACAGTTTTCTTGCAATTTTGGCAATTTACTATTTTTAGCAGTTTTTAATTTTCGGGGCCATTTTGAGGGTCCAAATGAAGGTTTTTTTGAGATCGAGGTTCTCAATAGCTAAAGGTATGATTGAGCCCCCAAAACAAATCTCCTCGACAATACCTTTCCAACGAGCTATCACACGCCTAAAACAGAGATCGTATACAAAAGTTACAACCCCGGGAAGTTGATGTACTCACTTACTCAAATGGGGCCCACATGACTTTTGGCACTTCATCTCCTAGGGTTAGGTTTTCGGATGTTTAGGGTTTTTGGCATTCCTATTTATTGTAAAAAGGCCTTCAGAGCCTCATTGTAACCATCTTCTTGCGAATGCGAGTAGCCTTCACATCTCTTCTCAGAGATAAGCTGCCACCATTCTAGCGAGTCTTTCACTCTGTATTTTTACAGTTTCTGTACATTTCTTTCATTAATAGAAATCGTGTGTTACTGTATATCTGTGTTTATGGTTGCATCTCTGATACATTTCTGTTATATTATTGAATATCTGTAATATCTCTGTGCATTTCTTTTTTATATCTCCAATCTCATTTCGTGCCGAAAATAATCTGGATCAGTAGTATCAGAGCAGGCTGCTCTTGATTGTTTTTTCAGTGCATGTCCCCGATGAGGTTCAAGTATAGAAGGTTAGGTCTTGAGCTTGCCTCTCTTGAAGACAATAGCTCTCGCACACCCAAGAAACCCTCAATGGCGGAAGAAAAGAAAAACGACGGAGCAGACGATCCTATCAATTTGTTGCTTGAGCAAACTCTCACACGACAGAGGGACGAAATGATGGAGAATTTTGCCCACATCCTTAAACGCCTGCCGATAGCATCAGGCGCATCTTCATCAAGTGGCCACTTTGGAGGCACCTTGCCTTTCAAGGTACAAGTTAATTTTGATATTCATGTATTTGAAGGATAGATAGATGCATAAACCCTAGAAAAATGGTTAACTCTGCTAGAAGGTTATTTCTCTGTTCACAATTTTTTCGACAAAGAAAAGATCGCCTTCGCACTCTTTTTAAATCTCTCCCTCATGTCAAACATTGGTGAGAAACTTACTGGGAGAAAAGTTCCACAAAGGAGTCTGGAATATACGGGGCCGATCCCACTTGGGATTTTTTTGTGGATGCGGTAAAGGAATAGTATTACCCTGTTGGCAACTATGAGGACCAGTACATGAGATGGACCACACTGCGACAAGAGAGGGGCCAAGCAGTTCCAGAGTTCGCCAATACCTTCCATACCTTGCGCACCAGGCTGGGTATCAAAGACTCTGAACGACATTTGGTTCTTAAATATCGTGAGGCTTTACACAGATACATCCAAACTGAAATGGATTTTCTGGACATCTCATCACTCAATGTTGCCTATTGATATGTTGTTAAAATCGAGCAGAAATTTAAGCACCAGAACAAACAGGAGTTCGGGTCTGCAAATCCGCAACAACCGAAGTATGACAAAGATGACGCTAACAAACAGTCTTCCGAAAACCAGTCCAAGGCACAGGAAAAGAAGGGTCACGGGAGGACAAAGAAGGACACCGGAAAATGGTGCGAGTTCCACAAAAGCACCCGGCACAACACCGATGAATGTCACTCAAAACAGTCATTGGTGGCCAAGATCAAAGACAAAGAGCCGAACCCTGATTCAGAATCTAATTCTGAAAATAATGGTAAAGGACAGATCATTGACGCGGACCCCACTGCTATTGTCGCGACCACAACAATTCAACCAGAAGAACCAACTGATCCTGAAGAGGGGGAGCACCTTTTTCATTCACATATGTGGGTGAAGGGGACCCTACTGCATTTTATTGTTGATAGTGGAAGCCATAAAAACCTCATCTCGGGAGATGTCGTCAAACAGTTGGGATTGTCACAACACCACACCCGCAGCCATACAACATCGGGTGGCTTCGCCAAGGACGAGATCTCTGTGTCAGCCAACAATGTCGATTGTCATACGACATCCAACCCTTCAAGGATGAGGTATTATGTGATGTTGCCCCACTGGATGTTTGTGATGTTCTCTTGGGCCAACCATATATGTGGAAGCACCATGTTGTTTATGAGTCTCGACCCCGCAGTGTCATTGTTTCTCTTGGCGGTCATCTCTATAGAATACCAGAGGTAGTTCCAACTACTGTTCCACCTAAAAAGTGTTGCAAGGTAGTATCTCATACTGCAAAATTTAGCTTCTTCACAATCTGTTCAAAAGGAGAATAGAAGGACACTGCAACCACTACAGCCTCGCCCCAAACACCTTCTATCAAACATAAGCAATTCGATAAGGTTGTAGCAAAGCGCAAAGATTCATTCTTCACATCGTCCTCTCATGTAGCTCGACTTGTTGAATGGCCTCAGCCTCAACAGGTTTGTGACAAACTTTCACAAACTGAGCAACGCGACGTCTCCAGCAAGGCAAGCAGCTCACCAAGATGTAGATTCAGCAAACGCTTTTCCCTCTCCCCCGGGAACTCGATGAAATGGAGACAATTGCTTCCTAAGGAAGGAGGATTGATCCAAGTGGATATCGGTGGCCACCCACCTTTTTCGAGTGGCTCAAAACAGTTTTTTGACAATTTTGATAATTTACTATTTTTAGCAGTTTTTAACTTTCGGGGCCATTTTGAGGGCCCAAATGAAGGTTTTTCGATATCAAGGTTCTCAATAATAGCCAAAGGTATGATTGAGCCCCCAAAATGAATCTCCTCGACAATACCTTTCCAACGAGCTATCACACGCCTAAAACGAAGATCGTATGCAAAAGTTACAACCACAGGAAGTTGATGTACTCACTTACCCAAACGGGCCCACATGAGTTTTGGCGCTTCATCTCCTAGGGTTAGGTTTTCAGATGTCTAGGGTTTTTGGCATTCCTGTTTATTATAAAAAGGCCTTCAGAGCCTCATTGTAACCATCTTCTTGCGAATGCGAGTAGCCGTCACATCTCTTCTCAGAGATAAGCTACCACCATTCTAACGAGTCTTTCACTCTGTATTTTTACAGTCTTTGTACATTTCTTTCATTAATAGAAATCGTGTATTACTCTATATCTGTGTTTATGGTTGCATCTCTGATACATTTATGTTATATTATTGAATATCTGTGATATCTCTGTGCATTTCTTTATTATATCTCCGATCTCATTTCGTGCTTAAAATAATCCGGATCAATGGTATCAGAGCAAGTTGCTCTTGATCATTTTTTCAGTGCATGTCCCCGACGAGGTCCGAGTATATAAAGTTGGGTCTCGAGCTTGTCTCTCTTGAAGACAATCGCTCTCGCACACCCAAGAAACCCTCAATGGTGGAAGAAAAGAAAAACAACGAAGCAGACGATCCTATCAATCTGTTGCTTGAGCAAGCTCTCCCGTGACATAGGGACGAAATGATGGAGAATTTTGCCCACATCCTTAAACTCCTACTGATAGCATCAAGTGCATCTTCATCAAGCAACCACTTTGGAGGCACCTCTCCTTTCAAGGTACAAGTTAATTTTGATATTCTTGTATTTGAAGGACAGATAGATGCAGAAGCCCTAGAAAAATGGTTAACTCTGTTAGAAGGTTATTTCTCTGTTCAAAAAAATTTTGAGAAATAAAAGATCACCTTCGCACTCCTTAAAGCTCTCCCTCATGTCAAACATTGGTGGGAAACTTACTGGGAGCAAAGTTCCACAGAGGAGTCTGGAATATACGAGGTCGATCCCACTTGGGATTTTTTTGTGGATGTGGTAAAGGAACAGTATTACCCTGTTGGAAACTATGAGGACCAGTACATGAGATGGACCACACTGCGACAAGAGAGGGGCCAAGGAGTTTCAGAGTTCACCAATACCTTCCATACCTTGCGCACCAGGCTAGGTATCAAAGACTTTGAACGACATTTGGTTCTGAAATACCGTGGGGCTCTACAAAGATACATCCAAACTGAAATGGATTTTCTGGACATCTCATCACTCAATGTTGCCTATCGATATGCTGTTAAAATCAAGCATAAATTTAAGCACTAGAACAAACAGGAGTCTGGGTCTGCAAATCTGCAACAATCGAAGTATGACAAAGACGACCTTAACAAACAGTCTTCTGAAAACCAGTCCAAGACACAGGAAAAGAAGAGTCACGGGAGGACAAGGAAGGAAACCGAAAAATGGTGCGAGTTCCACAAAATCCCCTGGCACAACACCGATGAATGTCGCTCAAAACAACCATTGGTGGTCGAGATCAAAGACAAAGAGCCGAACCCTGATTCAAAATCTGATTCTGGAAATAATGGTAAAGGACAGATCATTGATGCGGACCCCACTGCTATTGTCGCAACCGCAACAATTCAACCAGAAGAACCAACAGATCCTGAAGAGGGGGAGAGCCTTTTTCATTCATAGATGTGGGTGAAGGGGACCCTGCTACATTTTATTGTTGATAGCGGAAGCCAGAAGAACCTCATCTTAGCAGAGGTTGTCAAACAGTTGGGATTGTCGACAACACCACACCCGCAGCCATACAACATCGGGTGGCTTCGCCAAGGACGAGATCTCCATGTCATCCAACAATGTCGATTGTCATACGACATCCAACCCTTCAAGGATGAGGTATTATGTGATGTTTCCCCACTGGATGTCTATGATGTTCTCTTGGGCCAACCATATATGTGGAAGCACCATGTTGTTTATGAGTCTCGACCATGCAGTGTCATCGTTTCTTTGGGGGATCATCTCTATAGAATACCAGAGGTAGTTCCAACTACTGTTCCACCTAAAAAGTATCGCAAGGTAGTATCTCATACTGCAAAATTTGGCTTCTTCACAATCTGTTAAAAAGGAGAACAGAAGGACATTGTAACCACTACAGCCTCACCCCAAGCACCTTCTATCAAATAGAAGCAAGTCAACAAGGTTGCAGCAAAGCGCAAAGATTCCTTCTGCACATCGTCCTCTCATGTAGCCCGACTTGTTGAACGGCCTCAGCCTCAACAGTTTTGTGACAAACTTCCACAAACTGAGCAGCGCGATGTCTCCAGCAAGGCAAGCAACTCACCAAGATGCAGATTCAGCAAATGTTTTTCCCTCTCCCCCGGGAACTCAAAGGAATGGAGACCATTGCTTCCTAAGGAGGGAGGATTGATCCAGGTGGATATCGATGGCCACCCACCTTTTTCAACTGGCTCAAAACAATTTTCTTGCAATTTTGGCAATTTACTATTTTTAGCAGTTTTGAACTTCTGGGGCCATTTTGAGGACCCAAATGAAGGATTTTTGAGATTGGGGTTCTCAATGATAGTTGAAGGCATGATTGAGCCCCCAAAATGAATCTGCTTGACAATACCTTTCCAACGAGCTATCACATGCCTAAAACGGAGATCGTATGTAAAAGTTACGACCCCGGGAAGTTGATGTACTCACTTACCCAAATAGGGCCCACATGACTTTTGGCGCTTCATCTCCTAGGGTTAGGTTTTCTGATGTCTAGGGTTTTTGGCATTCTTGTTTATTGTAAAAAGGCCTTCAGAACCTCATTGTAACCATGTTCTTACGAATGCGAGTAGCCGTCACATCTCTTCTCAGAGATAAGTTGCCACCATTCTAGCGAGTCTCTCACTCTGTATTTTTATAGTCTCTGTACATTTCTTTCATTAATAGAAATCATGTATTACTGTATATCTGTGTTTATGGTTGCATTTCTAATACATTTCTGTTATATTATTGAATATATGTGATATCTCTATGCATTTCTTTATTATATCTCCGATCTCATTTCGTGCCGAAAATAATCCAGGGTATCAGAGCAGGCTACTCTTGATCTTTTTTTCAGTGCATGTCCCTGACGAGGTTCGAGTATAGCAAGTTCGGTCTTGAGTTTGTCTCTCTTGAAGACAATCGCTCTCTCACATCCAAGAAACCCTCAATGGCGGAAGAAAAGAAAAACGTCGGAGCAGACAATCTTATCAATCTGTTGCTTGAGCAAGCTCTCACGCGACAGAGGGATGAAATGATGGAGAATTTTTCCCACATCCTTAAACACCTGCCGATAGCATTAGGCGCATCTTCATCAAGCGACCACTTTGGAGGCACCTCGTCTTTCAAGGTACAAGTTAATTTTGATATTCTTGTATTTGAAGGACAGATAGATGTAGAATCCCTAGAAAAATGGTTAACTCTGTTAGAAGGTTATTTCTCTGTTCACAATTTTTCCGACAAAGAAAAGATCACCTTCACACTCCTTAAAGCTCTCCCTCATGTCAAACATTGGTGGGAAACTTAATGGGAGAAAAATTCCACAGAGGAGTCTGGAATATACGGGTCCGATCCCACTTTGGATTTTTTTGTGGATGTGGTAAAGGAAAAGTATTACCTTGTTGGCAACTATGAGGACTAGTACATGAGATGGACCACAATACGACAAGAGAGGGGCCAAGCAGTTCTAGAGTTCACTAATACCTTCCATACCTTGCGCACCAGGCTGGGTATCAAAGACTCTGAATGACATTTGGTTCTAAAATGTCGTGGGGCTCTACACAGATACATCTAAACTGAAATGGATTTTCTGGACATCTCATCACTCAGTGCTGCCTATCGATACGCTATTAAAATCGAACAGAAATTTAAGCACCAGAACAAACGGGAGTTCGGGTCTGCAAATCCGCAACAACTGAAGTATGACAAAGACGGCCCTAACAAACAGTCTTCCGAAAACCAGTCCAAGACACAGAAAAAGAAGGGTCACGGGAGGACAAAGAAGGACACTGGAAAATGGTGCGAGTTCCACAAAAGCCCCTGGCACAACACCGATGAATGTCGCTCAAAACAATCATTGGTGGCCGAGATCAAAGACAAAGAGTCGAACCTTGATTCAGAATCTGATTCTAAAAATAATGGTAAAGGACAGATCATTGACGCGGACCCCACTGCTATTGTCACGACCGCAACAATTCAACCAGAAGAACCAACAGATCCTGAAGTGGGGGAGCGCATTTTTCATTCACAGATGTGGGTGAAGGGGACCCCGCTGCATTTTATTGTTGATAGCGGAAGCCAGAAGAACCTCATCTCAGCAGAGGTCGTCAAACAGTTGGGATTGTCGACAACACCACACCCGCAGCCATACAACATCGGGTGGCTTCGCCAAGGACGAGATCTTCGTGTCAACCAACAATGTCGATTGTCATACGGCATCCAACCCTTCAAGGATGAGGTATTATGTGATGTTGCCCCACTGGATGTCTGTGATGTTCTCTTGGTCCAACCATATATGTGGAAGTGCCATGTTGTTTATGAGTCTCGACCCCGCAGTGTCATTGTTTCTCTGTGGGGTAATCTCTATAGAATACCAGAGGTAGTTCCAACTACTATTCCACCTAAAAAGTGCCGCAAGGTAGTATCTCATACTGCAAAATTTAGCTTCTTCACAATCTGTTCAAAAGGAGAACATAAGGACGCTGCAACTACTACAACCTCGCCCCAAACACCTTCTATCAAATAGAAGCAAGTCGACAAGGTTGTAGCAAAGTGCAAAGATTCATTCTGCACATCGTCCTCTCATGTAGCCCGATTTTTTGAACGGCCTTAGCCTCAATAGGTTCGTGACAAACTTCCACAAACTGAGCAATGCAATGTCTCCAGCAAGGCAAGCAACTCACCAAGGTGCAAATTCAGCAAATGCTTTTGCCTCTCCCCCGAGAACTCAACGCAATGGAGACCATTGCTTCCTAAGGAGGGAGGATTGATCCAGGTGGATATCGATGGCCACACACCTTTTTTGACTGGCTCAAAACAATTTTCTGGCAATTTTGACAATTTACTATTTTTAGCAGTTTTTAACTTTCGGGGCCATTTTGAGGGCCCAAATGAAGGTTTTTCGAGATCAAGGTTTTCAATGATAGCCAAAGGCATGATTGAGCCCCCAAAATGAATCTCCTCGATAATACCTTTCCAACGAGTTATCACACGCCTAAAACAGAGATCATATGCAAAAGTTACGACCCCGGGAAGTTGATGTACTCACTTACCCAAATGGGGCCCACATGACTTTTGGCGCTTCATCTCCTAGGGTTAGGTTTTCAGATGTCTAAGGTTTTTGGCATTCCTGTTTATTGTAAAAAGGCCTTTAGAGCCTCATTGTAACCATCTTCTTGCGAATGGGAGTAGCTGTCACATCTCTTCTCAGAGATAAGCTGCCACCATTCTAGCGAGTCTTTCACTCTGTATTTTTACAGTCTCTGTACATTTCTTTCATTAATAGAAATCGTGTATTACTGTATATCTGTGTTTATGGTTGCATCTGTAAAACATTTCTATTATATTATTAAATATCTTTGATATCTCTGTGCATTTCTTTATTATATCTTCGATCTCATTTCGTGCCGAAAATAATCCGGATCACTCACTTTGAAGCTTAAGCCACAGTCCACTTGATAGAGAAGTCTAAACTTAGCTTCCAATTTACGTGATCTGTCATAGGTCTCTAGCTCTAGATGATGTAGATTTTCTAAATTGGCGGCCATCCAATAGAATTCTAACGCTTTGAACACTTTGGTGTCCCGAGACCTGGAGGATTATGTGTCATTGATCTAATCATGTGATTTGTCATGAATATGTTGTTTGGAAGTCTGTCCCATTTTCTATTTCATTGTGTTTAATAGTTCATTCATTACCTACTAAATATGTTGGGGTGTGGTTTCCCAATATCGTTGTTATGCATCGAGAGTTGCCTTCTCTACACCAATGTCCTTGAAATCAAACATGTTAGTATATATAGTTATTATTATTTACTATTGAAATAGATTGTTACTCATAGCTATTATTATTTACTATTGAAATTGATTGTTACTCATTTTAATAAAATGTATTATTTTTATGGATAACTTTTTTTGTTATAAAAATTCAGATGGTTTATTATTATTTATATTTTTTCTATTTACCTTGTTATAAAAATTTAGTGTCATTGGGTACAGTTTGGGTATATTTATCCTCCCCACACAAGGATACCAATGGATGTCACATAAAGATGTCAATGGATGCCCAAAAGTGTAGATTAAGGAATAAGATCCATTGGACATACTAGATGGATAGAGTAGATTATCCCCTCAAGGTGGCACTTGCCACTAAATCCCCCTTAGAGGGGATGAAGCAACTTCATGAATCTTTGAGCTCTGTTATTCCCCATGGAACCTTCTACAAGTGGGTGGTTTGACTTGAGGTGGATTGACCTGAAAACGAAGAAATGGAAAAAAGATAGTGCATGTTGAGGAATAATATCCCTCTTCTGTGGATAGATCATACAACATGAATATTGGGATTATTCCCTGGAGGTGGTAGTTGCCACATAATTTCCTTCAAGGGATAGGAAGCAACTTCATGAGACATGGACCTCAATTATTCCCCATGGAACATTATAAATTCCTAAAATTACTATAAAGTTAAATTATTATTTAATATTAAAAATTATGAATATAAAATTGACGTAGTCTAAAGTTTTTACTCTTTTCTGAGCACTTTTTCCAACAAGTTTTGTCTAAAATCTGGTCATCCGGTGAGAAATTTAGAAAATTGCATATTTCACTCGTTGAAATTACATATTTTGGGTGCTTGGGGTTTTTGAGAGCACTGAATCAATTTGTGCACTCAAAAATGCACTTTAAAAAAGACAAAGTTGTGATTTTGCCAACAATTGTGTTGCTAGATTAAAGTGATAGTTACCAAAAAGTAAAAACGTTTAGAATACGCCTATAAAATTTAAAAAAATTCAAAATTTTAAATACTTATTAAAAATATATATTATAACTTTCACCACATTGAAAATAAAATATATAAATAACATCAAATAATAAATACGAATATATTGTTTATTCAAAATATTATAATTAAAAAAAATATAATGTACAAACATTGTATCTTACAGATTTTAAAAGATTTTAACATAAACATTAAAATAACCTTAAAAACTTCTTACATAGATTTTAAAGGGCATTAAATATAAATCATTTTTAAAGTTAAATACACTATTAGATTAATAAAAAACATATTTAAAAAAAAATTAAAAGCAATATTATTATAAAAAAATATGTGGTACGATAAAGAATTAGAGGACAAAAGGAAATTAAGATACTGCGAGGGGGTGGTCAACCATAACCTGGAAGACCAAAAGTATCTCTCGGTTTTGAATAGCGCAAAGAAGAAAATTAACATTGCTAAAATTTAAACCAAGTCATTGTGGAAACCCTAGCTCAAGAAGAGAGCATCATGCATTGTTCTTGTTGTCAAAATAGATTGTGTGAACCCTACCCAGGAGAGACCCCATGTGGTTTCTCTTTGTTGTTTAAACGCTTACTACGATCTCTAGCTTGAGGAGTAACCCCACTCATGCAATCTCCACTCCATCTTGAGGAGTAACCCCACTTATGCAATCTCCACTATCCCAATGCAACACATGGACTTTAGCTAGTAGAGAAGCCATACAAAAAAGCCTAACCCTAATTTATGAGCCATCAAACGCGTAGTGTAACGTCTGGGACAAATCAAAATCCCTTTGCTCACTATCTAAAGTTGGCCATGTCCTACAATTTTCCTCTAGCATATTAAAAATGTTTGCCAACATATCAAATTTGCCTTTGGCATATTAAATTTTTTACCAACATATCAAATTCGCCTCTGGCATATTAAAACGTTTTCTAGCATATCTGTTGGGTATGTGTTATATTCTTTGCACGAGTAGTAGTGTCTGAGCGCCTGCGCCGGGTGTGCAGGGGGGCAGAGCCCCCCGCGCGGGGGTTCGGGGG
>ML804843.1:228297-243937 GCA_009831015.1 Picea engelmannii | reverse complement strand
ATCAATATAATATATGTTGGTTTTCCCGGTTTGGGTTTCCAGGTGAAAAATCTCTGTGTAATGCTTGTATTTGCCATTGTATCTTTTCTGTTCTTTTCTGAATATCAGTTTGCAGTAGATATTGTACAAGGTTAGAATTTACAATATCAAATTCACCTCTGGCATATTAAAAATGTTTACCAACATATCAAATTCACCTCTAGCATATTAAAACATTTACCAACATATCATTGGAGTATGTACGTCTCTCTTTCTCTAAACGCCACTTGTACATAGTCTAAGCATTGGTTGGACATCTCCCAAGAGTACTAAGCTTGCTCCCTATTGTCCGCACATATTAAAAACTCATCTTGGATATTGAACCATATGCTAGCAGTATGGTATGTTTCCAGGAAGGCGAGTTGGCCATATGGAATGTAGCTGACTTGCTTTAAAAGTTGCCACATACTATTATGATACTTATGTGCAAGAGAGATGTCATCTGGAACATAATCATCATGGCTTCATCAAAGGAGGAAAATGAAGGTGTAATCCATTGGTGTGTGGAGGTGCCTAGGTATCTTCATTAATTAAATGGCCTTTAATTGCTACGTGGATTATGTGCTTGCTCAAGCATGTGTAGGAGTGAGATACTAATTCACATTAATATGTTATCATTACTCTTTATAGAAATTAAAGAATGAGTTAGTTACTCAATCCAGAAACCAAAAGAATAGTTGCATAAGAATTGTATTGAGTCTTGAAGCCAATGCAACGACCTAAATGGCATAGTGAACAATAGGATATCCTAAGTTTTTCATGACAGAATGTGCAGAGCTTAGATGTCTATTGGCCTTAATTGTCTTTGACATTTCTATTAATTGATGAGTGCAGGGCATAGGACTGAGGCTTGGTAGCCTCAAAGAGATCGAGATCCATATGCACAACTCAAGGACAAAACTAATTCATTAAACAAAAAATCAAATTCTGCACATGTATCCGCGTTGGTGAAGCAAACGGGCTATAAGCCCCTCGATTACAAATCAATTTTAGGTGTCACAAGGGTTAGGGGTTATTATTGGAGTTGGATTAAGGGATATTTGGGTTATATTGTTTAGGATTTAGAGCTTATAGGGGTTATACTATTCAAAGATTATAATGCATATTTGGATTAGTGATTATGGAGCTTAAAGGTTAAGGGAAATGTGTTATGGTGGTTTGGTGTTATATGTATTAAAGTTTAGGGATTACAAGGGTTTTAAATATTGTAGGTTATAAGGGTTAAAATTAATATATGATGGCTTGAGGGTTAAATTTGTTATTTGGTTTCTATGTTATGGATGAAAATGGTAAGGTTTTATGGTTTGTAGGAGTTATAATATGTAAGGTTTATAGGTAATAGAGGTTATATATTAGGGCTTAGGGGATATATGAGTTTGGTTTTTAGGGTTTAAAAGTTATATGGGTTATTGGTTAGATGTAATAATTTATAGTTGTTATGAGTTAAGATTTGTAGGAATTAGTGATTCTATGTTTTAGGGATAAGAATTTGAAGTTAAAGGGACTTTAGATTAGACAGATTATGTGTTGTATAATATAGGGTTTAGGGGTTAGGTCTATATTTTAAGTGGTTATAGGGATAGTCATGGGGGTTATATATTAGGGGTAAGGATTATATATGATAGGGTTATATGGTTTGTGGATTACCAGGTCTCTCAAAGTTAAAGTTTAATATTAATAGAAGTTAAAGGATTTAGGGTTTACAAGAGTAGTAAACTTTATGTTTTATAGGTTTAGAGTTGTATGGGATATGGGTCATTGGTGATAGGGTTTTACAATTAGTGATTAAGAGGAGTATAACTATAGTATCTAGTAGGTATATGATTTCAAGGGTTAGATCTCTAGATAATAGTTTTTAAGAGTTAGAGTTAATAATGGTTATATGGATAAGGTCTTATCAATTATACAATCTATAAGTTTAGGTGTTATTAGGGTTTTAGGGCTTAAGGATTAGAGCTTAGGATATATAGGGTTTAAGCATTATGGATTAGGGGTTAGGAGTTTGGAGTTGTATGGGTTATGGGTTAAGGGATGTTTCAAGGATTACATGTTATAATGCTTATGAACAAAGTTTTAAATATTATGTGTTATACATGTTATAAGGTTTATGTGTTACAGGGGTTGGAGTTTAGGAGTTATATGGGCTAGGGGTCAAGACTTAATATTTAGGTTATAAGGTTGATGGTTTAGATGTAATAACAGTCTTAACGTATAAGGTTTATAAGGGTAATTTAGGTTTGTGGTTATAAATGTTAAGGATTAGGGGTGACCAATTATATAGGTTATGGATTAGAGATGATGACTAATATATGTTAAGGGTTTTAAGGGTTAAGTGATAGGGGTTATAATGGTTTGGTGTTAGTGGTGTTAAGGTTTAGAAGTTATAGGGGTTAAATATTAGAGTTTACATGGATTAAGGGTAAAATATGAGGGATTATGTGTGAAAGTGGCTATATGGTTTAAATGTTATGCATTATAGTAGTTAGGGGTTATGGGTTATAGGCTTAATAATTATGGGTTATTGGAATTATAATGTTTAATATTTAATTTTTATATGGGTTATAGTGTTTAAGGTTTAATGTTTATATGTGTTTTGCATTAGGGTTTGAGGTTATTGGGATTAAGAGTTATAGGGTTTATATGAATTAGACGTTATGGTTCATAAGGGCTAGGCAACACGAGTTATAGGTATATGGATTAGAATTTTAAGGGACAATAATTTAAGGCTCAAACAGATTTAAAGTTATATGAATTAAGGGTTATAATGGTTAGGTGTTAGGGACTATCATGAGATGTTTGTTCTGTGAAATTGTGACATAACACATGTGTTCATGGTTCATGGAATATTAAAGAATACCTCTAATTTCACTAGATATTAATAAATACCTCTCCCCTCCCAATACATATTTCCAATAAAAATCCCTATTTTACTAGATACCCCTTTTTATACCCCTCAATAGCTATAAATCTCATTGTACCTCACAACTCCTCCCTCTAATACCTACAATGTATTGACTTTATTTTTCACAATTTAAAAACCCCCTTTATGAATGAATGTGATAAGATATTGGTCAATGAGATGAAGCCACTGTGGAGACTGTATGGGTTAGTGGTTAGGTGTCAAGTATAAGGGCTATATGGGATAATACTACAAGTTATAAGGGAAAGACAATATTCATAGGGGTTAGAATTGTGGAAGTTATAGGGATTATGGATTATAAGGGTTACACGGGTTGCAAGGTTTAATGTTTAATATTAGTATATGTAAAGGGTTTATGGGTATAAGGTTTATAATTTAGAGAAAAAAGGTTATAAGGGATATGAGTGAGAGATGATGAGGCTTTATCATTGAGTGTTATATTGACTATGATTATAAACTTTGGGGTTATATGGATTAGGGATTATAAGATATAAGGAATATAGTGGATAGGAGTTATACAAATTATTCATATGAGGGGTTATAGGCTCGTTTAGATGTTAAAGGGGTTAGGGATTTTGTAAGTTAGGTTTTGAAAAGGTTATTGGAGTTAGGGATTATAGGGGATAGTGGTTAGTAGCTATATATTTGACGATATAGAAATTTGATCTATAAAATTTAAGGTGTATTATAATTGAGGGTTATAAAATTGAGGTGTTAAATGTTATAAGGATTATTGGTTGTGTAATGGTTATAAGGATTATGTGCTATGAGTTATTAAGGATAGGGTATAAGGATTGCAGAGGTTAGCATATATAGAAGTTATATGGGTTAAGGGTTATGAGGGTTACATGGGTTAATGGATATATGAGTTACACATTATATTGGTTATATAGATTATAGGATATGGATTATAGAGGATAGGGTTTATATAGGTTATATGGATAATTTAGTAGCTATATGAATTAGGGTTTACATGGGGTAGTAAGGTTTTAAAAATAGTGGTTATAAGGATTATAATAATATTGTTTAGAATTTATACGAGTTTGAGGGTTAATGGGAATTTTTATAAGGGGTTATAATGGTCATAATTATAAGGACTATATGGATAAGTAGTTATCTATTCTAAGGTTTATAAGGTTTAGGTTCTATTAAGGTTGTAAGGCTTAGGGATTAGAGAATAGGAGATAGAGGGTTTAAGGATTAGGGATTAGGGATAAGGAGTAATAAGGGGTTACATGTTAAAGCTTCAAGGATAGCAAGTTATAATGATTATGATAAAAATGTTGAAGATTAAATGTTATGTACGTTATAACAAGTAATAATGATTATGATCAAAGTGTTGAAGATTAAATGTTATGTAAGTTATAAGGTTAATGTCTTATAAGGGTTGAATTTTAGAGGTAATAAGAGATAGGGATAAGGGGTTATTATTCAAGTTATGTTATAATTAATTTGGTTTCTATTGATTAGTTTTTAGAGGTGATAGGGGTTAGATTGTCGGGGTAAATTGGGTTTATGTTTATAGGGGTTATGGATTATGGGTGATAAGTTATGCAAGTAGGAGTTACAGGTGATGGTTATATAGCTTATGGATTTTAGAGGCTAGGTGATAGGGGTTATAGTGGTTTGGTGTTATTACTATTAAGGTTTAAAATTTATAGGGGTTAAAACAATGAAGGGAAAGATGTGATTGATTAAGGGCTAAAGTGCCTATAGGGTTTAAATCTTATAGATTACAATGGTTATGGATTATGGGTTATAGGGGTTACAAGGGTTAGTACTTATGAGTTATAGGGATTATAGTGTTGAAGGTTTAATGGTAATATAGATTGTGATATGGGGAATGGATTTTTTGGGATTAAGAGTTATAGGATTCTTATGGAATAGATATATGGTTTATAGGCATTAGGTGTTAAGACCTATAGATATTAGGGATTGAGGATTTTAAGGGATAAGTGTTTTGGATTAAAGAGATTTGAGGTTATAAGCATTAAGGGTTATAAGGATTAGGTATTAGAGACTATATGAGTTCATGGTTAGGTGTCAAGTATAAGGGTTAGGATAGTCTTAGTTAATTAGGGGGAAATGGGTTTTGAATTAGGTGGTTGAAAGCTATATATTTTAAAGGGTATAGAAGTTTGGTCTATGAGTTAATGGTTATATGTGTGTTATTAAGGTGAGAGGTTAGGGTTTTTAGTGATTATATGGACTAGTGGTTATATGGGTTGGGATTACAATGGTTATATGGTTTAGGGTTTATATGAGTTGGGTGTCATTTAGTTACATGTTATAAGGTTACATATTATAGGGGATAAATTTTATAGGGGTTAAAAGGATATTTGGATTAAGGGTTATAGGTTTTAGGGTATACATGCATTAGGTGTTATAGGCTTTACGAGAGTGGTGAGTGAGGGATGGAAGGGGTTAAGAGTTATAACACTTAGAAGGTATGAGGTTTATTATTAGGGGATTTATGGGTTATGATTTAAGTTGCATACACATTATAGAGATTGGTGTTTATAGGAATTCAAGGTTATATGGTTTAATGACTAGGAGTTTGAGGTTATAGGTTATAAGCATTTTGTATTGAATGGGTTTTAGGGATTAAGAGTTATAACACTTTGAAGGTATAAGGTTTATTATTAGGGGATTTGTGGGTTAGGATTTAAGTCACACACAGATGATAGAGATTGGTGTTTATAGAAATTCAAGGTTATATGGGTTAATGATTAGGAGTTTGAGGTTAGGGGTTATAAGCATTATGTATTGAAGGGGTTTTAGGGATTGACAGTTATATGCATTCAAGGTTAAAGGGAATATTCATTTCATATGGGTTATAACGGTTAGTGGTGAAAGGTGTTATAGGTTATAAGTGTTATGAGAGAGGGATGGAAAGGGTTATGAGTTATAACACTTAGAATGTATGAGGTTTATTATTAGAGGATTTATGGGTTAGGATTTAAGTTGCATACACATTATAGTGATTGGTGTTTATAGGAATTCAAGGTTATATGGGTTAATGATTAGGAGTTTGAGGTTAGGGGTTATAAGCATTATGTATTGAATGGGTTTTAGGGATTAAGAGTTATATGCATTCGAGGTTAAAGGGAATATCCAATTCATATGGGTTATAGGGGTTAGTGGTGAAAGGTGTTATGGGTTATAAGTGTTATTAGGATCAAATTTTATAAGGATTTGACATTCGGGGTTATAGAGGTTATGAGTTATAAGGTTTAACCATTAGCTCTTATAAGAATGATGGGATATAATTGTTATACGTTGAAGGGTTAATAGGGGTTTGGGTTTTGGGGTTAAAGGCGTTATAGTCATTAGGTGATAGTTCTAATGAATAAGATAAGGTTTTGGTCTTATAATGTAAGGATTATAAAGGTTAGTGATTAGTGGAAACATGGGTTTTAAGGTTAAGGATTCATAGGGTTTATAAGAGGATTATGGGTTATAAAGTTTAGGGTTTATAAGGGTTAATTGTTAGGAGTTATAATGGTAATAGTAGTATGGTTAAGGGTTATATGGGTTACATAATACAAGGTTCAAGAATCAAGGATTATAGGGATTAGGTGTTATATAGGATAAGTGTTTTAGAGGATATTGTTGTAATGCTTAGATATTAGGAGTGATAAGGGTTATACGTGTAGATTTTAACCTTGTACAATATTTACTACAAACAGTTTTTAGTAAAAGAACAGAAAAGATACAATGGAAAATAAAACATTACACAAAGATTTTTCCCCTAGAAACCCAAACTGGGAAAACCAACATATTCTATATTCATTCATTGTGATACATTGTTTACAATACAATATACATATAGGCGCCAGCGACATCCAAAACCCTAACCCAATGACTTGGATTAGTCAACAACCCTAATTTCTTCACTGGAAATTGAAAACCAACGGCAAAAACCATGTACCGAAAAACCACCCAACAATGGACACGTAAATCAAGGCAACACAAAAAATGAGGCAAAAATGCAACACGTTTCCCAAGGTAAAAACAATACTCAAGGGCGCTACCCCCAAACCCCTGTGTGCCCAACGCAACACAAACAGTTTTTAGTAAAAGAACAGAAAAGATACAATGGAAAATAAAACATTACACAAATATTTTTCCCCTAGAAACCCAAACTGGGAAAACCAACATATTCTATATTCATTCATTGTGATACATTGTTTACAATACAATATACATATATGAGCCAGCGACATCCAAAACCCTAACCCAATGACTTGGATTAGTCAACAACCCTAATTCCTTCACTAGAAATTGAAAACCAGCGGCAAAAACCATGTACCGAAAAACCACCCAACAATGGACACGTAAATCAAGGCAACACAAAAAATGAGGCAAAAATGCAACACGTTTCCCAAGGTAAAAACAATACTCAAGGGTGCTACCCCCAAACCCCTGTGTGCCCAACGCAACACAAACACTATTACTTGTGCAAAGAATATAACACATACCCAACATTCTCCCACTTGTTGTTTTCTTTGCATACAGGGGGTTACATGGTTACATAGTCAACAATCCAGGGCAACAATGCCCATGGATCCTCTACACCAAGAGAACTTCTCAATGCTCACAGATTTTGTTAATGAATCTTCAACATTCTTCAAAGTATCCACCCTTCATCAGCAACACTTTCTTTTCTTCAACCATGTCTCTCACAAAGTGACATTGAATATCAATATGCTTTGTCTTTGAATGATAAGATGGGTTCTTTGTGAGAAAAATTGCACTCTGACTATCACAATCTATCCTTACAACTTGTTGTACCAACCCAATACCTGAACACAATCTTTGTAACCATATTGCTTCCTTACTTGCATGAGTGGCTACCATGTATTCAACTTCTGTAGTTGAAAGTGACACTACAGCCTGTCTTTTTCTCATCCAACTTATTGCTCCTCCAAATAGCTTAAACACATACCCACTTGTAGATCTCTTATGATCCAGATCTCCAGCCCAATCTGCATCCACAAAGCCATGTATATCCAACACTCTGTCCAATCCTGATCTTCCTTGGTAGCACAATCCATAGCTAGCAGTGCCACACAAATACATGAAAACCCTTTTTACTATTGTCCAATGCTCCTTCCCTGGTTTTGACATATACTTGCTCAAAACTCCCACTGTATGTGCAATGTATGGCCTAGTACAGACCATTGAAAATATCAAACTGCCAACTGCACTCGCATATGGAACACGAGGCATGTCCTCCTCTTCTTCCCTGTCTTTAGACACTGATCCACAAATAACTTTACACCAACAGGAATAGGAAACTTGATCGATTTGCATTCCTGCATATTAAACCTCTACAATATTGTCTTGACATATTTTCTCTGATTTAACCAGATTTTTCTCTTTTTCCGATCTCTTTTAATTTCCATGCCCAAAATAAAATTTGAAGCACCGAGATCCTTCATGTCAAATTTAGAGGACAACTGTGTTTTCACATCCTGGATAATCTCCGTGTTGTTTCCTATCAGCAACATCTAATCCACATACAAGACCAAATAAATCAAATGATCACCAATTAATTTAAAATACATATAGTGGTCCTCTTTGATTCTTGTAAAGCCAAGTCCCAACATATAAGTATCAAATTTTTGATATCACATCCTTGGTGATTGTTTTAAACCATACATGGACTTTTTCATCTTGCATACCATCTCCATCTTTCCCTTCACAACAAAACCTTCTCGCTGCCTCATATATATTTCTTCTTCCAGATCCCATGTAGGAATGTTGTCTTCAAATCCATTTTCTCTACTTCAAAATCAAATGCAATAGCAACAGATAACAAAAATCATATAGAAGTTAACTTGGCAACAAGAGAAAAAATCTCACCCAAATCAATTCCCTCAACCTGGGAATAACCCTTTGCTACTAATTGAGCTTTGTATTTGTCCACTTTGCCTTCTACATTCAACTTCCTTTTAAATACCCATTTGGTGCCAATGGGATTTCTTCCAGTCGACAACTCCACTAGATCCCAAGCCTCATTCTTATCCAAGGCTGGCATTTCTTCGTCCATGGCTTTTTTCCAGAGATTTCCATCCTCTGAATCCACTGTCTTCCTGACAGTTCTAGGATCATCATTAGTAACAGACAAAGAAAAATTTGAACGGAAATCAGATGGAGTATACCTTTCCGATAACCTTCTTTATTGAACCGATCTTATCAATACTGGAGTATGAGGATCTTCTTCTTTTGATTCTTGTTCTTTTGTAGAGTCTGATTCATCACGCTTTAAATCAAACTCTATTTTATCTGGTTCTTCCTTACTTGGCAAGACTTCTTGTTTAACAACATCCTTCATTTCTCTAAATACCACATCTAGTCTATACACTACCTTCTTAGTTTATGGGTTCCAAAGCTTATAACCTTTGAGACCATATTTATATCCAATAAAGATACACTTTTCATCCTTCTTATCTAGCTTACTCATGTTTTCCTTTGGAACATGAACATATGCATCCCAACCAAATACCTTGAGATGCGTGAGACAATATTTCTGACCAGTCCATACCTCTTGTGGAGTCTTGTCATCCAATGTCGATGAGGGTGATCTGTTGACCAGGTAACATGCAATACCCAATGCCTCTGCCAAACATTCTTGCCCTAACCTAACACCACTGAGAATGCACCTTGTTTTTTCCATCAACGTCCTGTTCATCCTTTCTGCAACTCCATTCTGCTAAGGTGTATATGGATTAGTCTTATGCCTTGATATACCACACTTCTTACAGAATTCTTCGAATTCGTTGTCGTATAACTCTCCTCCATTATCTATCCTCGACACCTTAATTCTTTTCTCTGTTTAATTCTCAACAAGAGCCTTAAACTCTTTAAACCTGTCAAAGAATTCATATTTATTCCTGAGGAAATATAGCCAAATATTCCTTGAGAAGTCATCCATAAATGAGACATAGTACACATATTTTCCCAATAATGGGACCGACACAGGTCCAAAAACATCATTGTGAACTAGTTGTAAAATTCCTTCTGCCCTTGTTGCACCATAGGGGAATCTTACCCGATTCTTCTTCCCATATACACAATGCTCACAGAAATCAAAATCTAGAGAGCAGTTGGACATACCTTCAACCATACCTTTACTGTGTAGTAGTCGAAGACCCTTCTCTTCGGTATGCCCCAGTCTTTGATGCCACAACATAACCTTTTCTCTAGAGACTGTAGGTGGTCTTTCTTATTCAACTCCAATATCAGGAAGAATGGAACTATTACACCCATCACTAATAGTGTTTCCTTGCATCTTATACAAAGTTCCAAACTGAACTCCTTTCAGCAACACCATTTCTCCTCGAACCATCCTACAGGTTTCCCTTTCAAATATATTTTTTACCCCTGCAACGTCCATTTTGCTTACAAAAATCAAATTTATGTCCAAACCTGGGATGTGCAGAACACTAGGTAGTGTTCTAATCCTTCCATCTATGAGCCTCAACTTGACTTTTCCTCCTCCTATGATTGTGGTTTTCGAATCATCACCTAGAAAAACATTTCCTCCATTATACCTTTCATATTCACAGAACCACTCCCTGTGGGGAGTCATATGAAAGGATGCACCTAAGTCAACTGACCATGCCTCATGATCTTCATGTGTGCTTGAAGAAGCCAAGTACACATCCCATGCTTCTTTCTTTGAGGTCTTTTCTTTTGTAGAAGGAGATTCTTCAGATCCCTTATTTTTCTCAACTTTGGATCTACACTGCTTCTTGTAATGCCCTTCTTTTCCACATCTCCAACATACCTTTACAAACTTTCTGGGAGATTTAGATCTACCCTTAGACTTAGATCTCCCACTTGATAACTTAGATCTCCCACCTGATAACTTAGATCTATTTCTTTCCTAGGAACGTCCTCTTGCAAATAATGTGTTTGTGCTCCGTCCTTCCATATTCTTTCGTCTCATCTCCCCCGACAACAAGGATGAGACCACTTCATGAAAATTCAAGGCAGTTGTATTACTACCTATGGCCACAACCAAACTATCCCACGAGTCTGGTAAAGAACACAATCAACTGATACATTTATCTTCATCTGAAATTTTAATCTCAACAGATACTAATTGACTTACCACAGTATTGAAGACGTTCAAATGCTCTTCCACCGAGTCTCCATCTCTCACCCTGAGGTTATACAACTTCTTTCTCAGGAATAATTTATTTACTAGACTTAGACTAATACAACTTCTCCAACTTATCCCATAAATCCTTGGCTCTAGCTTCCTCTGACACATTCAGTAATACTGAATTTGAGAGACACAATCGAATTGTGCTCTTTGCCTTCCGATCCAACTTTTTCCAGTCATCTATTGAAGCTCTTGTAGTTGCAATACTTGGATCTACTGCGATCCACTGATCTCTATCCACCAAGAGATATTCCATATTGAGCTTCCACAACTCAAAACTTTTCACATTAAACTTCTCGATCTCCATTTTTGAATTTCTCGCCATTTCTTTTCACCTGAAAAATCAATACCACAGATCTCCCACTATAACAAGGCTAATCACAGTCTCGAGCCAAACCCTTGACCACAAAGACGTCCCGCTGAAGCCAACAAATCTTTGATACCAAATGTAGATTTTAACCTTGTACAATATTTACTACAAACAAATTTTCAGTAAAAGAACAGAAAAGATACAATGGCAAATACAAACATTACACAAAGATTTTTCCTCTGGAACCCCAAACCGGGAAAACCAACATATTCTATATTCATTCATTGTGATACATTGTTTACAATACAATATACATATAGGAGCCAATGACATCCAAAACCCTAACCCAATGACCTAGATTAGTCAACAACCCTAATTCCTTAGCTGGAAATAGAAAACCAATGGCAAAAACCATGTGCTGAAAAATAGCCCAACAATGGACACAAAAATCAAGGCAACACAAAAAACAAGGAAAAATGTGACACATTTCCCAAGGTAAAGAATATAACACATACCCAACAATAAGGATCACGTTTTATTAATGTTAGAGGAATTTGGGGTTAGGATTAGGGTTTATACGAATTAAGGGTATGAGTTATATATTAGATGTCTTATGGAATATAAGGTTAGTTGGTAGGGGTTATAATGATTAGAGTTTAAAAGGTTTGGGAATTAAGGGTTAGATTAGTTATGGGCTAGGTGTTAAAGGTTACAACAAATAATTGGTAGGGGTTATATATTATGAGTTATATAATAATAATGTTAGGCGTTACAAGTTAGAATGGTTGTGTGGCTTAGGGGTTATGACTTATATTAGTTCATGGTTAAGGGTGGTAGGATTTTGAGATTATGAGTTATAGTGGGTTACTAATATAGAGGATGAGAGTTGGTACTTAAACATGGTTATAGAGGATATACATGTAACAATTTATATATTTAATGGTTAGGTGATATAAGGGTGAAACGTTTTATAGATTAGGGGTTTATGTTTATAGGGTTAATATTAATTAAGGGTTATCAAGATTAGGGATTATTATAATTAAGGATCATAGGTTATGGGTTTTAGGATTTGGTTCGTATGTGGCTTGTGTTATATTTTTTAGGTATTATAAATTTCAACAACGTTATATGTTATAGGAGTTAGCGGTTATTAATATTAGGCATTAGGTTTTATAAGAATTGGTGATTATAAGACTTGGAATCAGGGGTAAGGTGATTGTGTTAAAGGTTATCAAGGTTGGGAGTTAGGTGTTAGGTTTTATGGATTACATATGTTATAAAATTTATTTATTAAGGGTTATAAATATTAATAGTTATTGGTTAGTGGCTATAGGGGTTATAAGCTATAACAATTATATATTCTATATTTTAAGGGATATAGGGGCTAATGGTTAGATGTGATAGGGGTTATTAGGTTTATATGAATTGTAGGTTATAATGGTTATGGGTTATAGGTTAGGGGCTTATAAGAAGTATGCATTTTAAATGTTATAATTGTTAGTACCAATAGGTGATTGAGGGTTAGGGATCACAAGAGTGAGGGTTATATGGGTGGTAAAAATTATAGGAATTAGGAGATATATGGATTATATAAGACATTCATTTAGATTTAAGGGGATTGTTTTCATTAATATTTATATGGGTTCTTGGTTTAAGGAAACCTAAATATTGGGGGTTATGCATTATATAAGGTTAAGGATCATAATCATTATGATCTAGTGGGTTTGACTTAGAGATTTGAGGCTTAGAGGTTTTAAGAGAAAGGGTTGAGGTGTATATGGGTTAAGGTTATAAAGGCTACAAATAAACATTTATCAGAGTCAAGGGCTTAGTGTTATAGGTTAAGGGTGATAAGGCTCTCTAAAAAATAGTTAAATTGGTTAGGTATTGATCTGAAAATGAAAAGGCTTGAATCTCTTCAAAATTGCAAGTGAAATGGTATGTGCTTGGGTAATAGGATCAAGTTACAAACACATAAAGATTAATGAGTTTTTTACTTAATCATGAGCAACATAAATAATCATAAACAACCATCAAAATACACACATTAACACAACAAAATGATAAAGGAGTTCACCCCTCTCTTGGGCTAAATCTCCTGGTCCAACTTCCAATGGATCATTTTCATTAATTCTCAAAGTGTCAAAAAAATTGCTTTACAATGCTCAAAATGAGATATGGATGGATTCAATGGCTCTAGAATGTCCAAAAACCCCTAGTTGGGCTCTTCCTGTACCTGGTTTGGCCAAAAACTGAGTTGAAATCACTCCCTGGAAGTTTCTCCCAATTCTTTGTTGTCTCTGCTCGCCAAAACACTCCCAAAATGATTGAACCTGGCTCACGGGCGTTTCCCATGCCAAAAAGCTAGCACTCATGCGCATCCCACAAAAAGTGGCATTATGTTGCACCGTTATCGTGCCAACACCTTATTCAGCGGAGGTGTCGGTTGCATGGGCTCCATGTGGTCGGGTCCTAGGCGCTAAAACCGGATCCATTGAACTAACTGTGCTAATTGGTGGTTCTGTGTGGCGATGACATGTGTCTGCGAATTAAACATTTGGAAATTTCCCGCACTCCCTCTGTGGTATGGTTGAATGGTATGTCGAATACAAGGGTTGGGCCTTAGCCCCGACCCTTTTGGAACCCGGATGAAACCTTGCACAAACTTAAATAAGATTTCAAAGGTTATAGGTTAAGAAACATTGTGTGGGTGGGCTGGTATCTCGTCCCCTACCAAGTCTTGCCACGTGTCCCCGGAGGTCACAGGTTCGAGCCCCTGGGAACACAACCAAACCTTTATGCAAAATGGAGGGGGTGCCACGTGGCAACCCATGTCTGGACCACATGGAACCATAACATTATTCCACCTACATTCGATTTGTCATCATCTGATAGGTCCAATTCACATTCCAGTCACCCGCCACATCAACCTCTGCCATGTTATCACTAGCCACATGTCATTATGACCCTGCCACATGTCCAGTGTGGACCTGCCACATGTCCAGTACAACCTTTCCACATCAGCAACACAACCTTACCATGTCAGCGGTGTGTACATGCCATTTCAGCAGTACAAACATGCCACGTCAGCACTGTACAAACTGTACAGTCAACAAAATTTTACCTATTTGGCAAATCAAACAGAACGTGATATCTTACTCATACGACGTTTGTTTGAACCCAATCAAGTTGTGTTGGGATATTGAGGATGAGGCCTAAGCACGAGTCCATTTTGAATCAATTCTGAGCATTTTGATTTTTGAGCATATTTTGATCCCCTAGATCACTCCTCCCCATTGGGAAACTTTTGGACCTCCAAAAGACTACTTTCAGTCAATGTGAAGATGAGGTTATAGTACCCTCACCTTTCCAACCTCAATCCACTTGGCCTTGCTGGGATTTGTTCCTTTAAGACGAACTTGAAGGTATTCCACATTCCCTCGTTTTGAAGCTCTCATCCCCCTATTAAGGATTGTATATTTATGTAGTTCTGAAAGATACTATGGCGAGAAATCATCTATGAAAGGAGTCTGAACATGATCTCCTTGATCATCAATCAAAGGAGGCTCATACAATCTCAAATTCTCAACATTGACAACTGCATACATTTGCATATAAGGAGGCAAATCCAAACAGAAGGCATTGTTACCAATCTTTTCAAGAATCTTGAAAGGTCCATATCTAATTGGTTTCAGTTTTTTACCTTATCCTTTAAACCTCTCTTTGCTAATGTAAAGCCAAACTAAAACTTGACCCAAATCCCATAAGTCAAAACCATATTAGATGCATCCCATGTACAAAGCGAAAATGTAAAAAGTGCTTTGAAAATCACTGGATGTTGACACAATTTATATGATAAAGGAACATGAGTGGATTTCTCCAATCATGATGGATAAAAACAAGAAAACATGAGGACCTACACAAACTTACAAAATTTTAATCATTTAATGACTAAATAACATTTTCCCGCACCTTTCAAAAAATAGTTTTAGACATGGTAATAGGGAAAGCTATTTTTTCGTTTTTAGATGGTCTTTGAGGATATAATCAAATATCTATAAGGGAGAAAATCCAACCACTCACCACTATCACAACCAAATGGGGAGCATATTAATGTCATATAATACCATTTGGTTTAGAAACTGCACCAACATGTTTTTCTTGAACAATTTTGGATATATTCAATGTTTTCATT
>ML804843.1:214955-226690 GCA_009831015.1 Picea engelmannii | reverse complement strand
AACTTGTCGCAACATCCGTTAAATGCAACATATTTATAAATTTTGTAACGTCGCAATTCCGACGTAAAAAAGTCCTAAGTGACCGTTGGTATTTTGACTTGGTGAACATACTAAGGTGACCGTTGGAGGGGAAAACCTAGTTTTCAAAACGTCGCAATTGCGACATATATCTTCACAAACGTGGCAAGAGAGACGTTCCAGTGGAAAACGTGGCAAGATAGACGTTCCAGTGGAAAACGTGGCAAGAGTGACGTTAACGTGGCAAGAGAGAGGTTAACGTGGCAAGAGAGACGTCAACGTGGCAAGACCGACATTATCGGGCAACATGAATTTTTTATTTTTTTTAATTTCCTCTATTTTGCGACAATATGGATAATTTTGTCCATAACGCCGCAAATAAAACGTCGGAATTTTTACAATATGTACTATTGTGAATTGTTTTTTTTCTTTTTTAATTTCCTAGAAAAAAAATAAATGATTACATATTTATCAGTTTAACTAGTCCATGTGCCATGTTTCTACAGGAGGACAAATATAGTCGGCATCCAACTCATTTTGAAAAAGAAATGCGACAAAAAAAAAAAAGTGGATAGACTTTGTAATATGGATGGAATATGAGGTATCAATAGAACTGAAGGAGAACAGCACAGAGATACGGAGAACAGCAGCAGATATCTATTGAACAATAACTTCTATTGAATAAAAGAAATAGGTTGACACTGTAAAACTACAAAATTGAAAACAACTTGCTCGAACGGTGATAGTTTCTCTAAGAAGCGATGTGGTTGCTACGTGCATATGTTTGAGCAGAATGATTACAATGAGGCTCCAGAGGCCTTTTAACATTATTTGTGAATGTCAAAACCCTAGACATCCAAAAACATGACCCTAGGAGATGAAACGTCAAAAGTTATGTGGGCCCCTATGGGTAAGTTGGTACCTCAACTTCCCGAGGGAGTAACTTTTGCATACGCCCTTCGTTTTAGGCACGTGATAGCCTATTGGAAAAGTCTTTTAGAGAACTACTAATTATGTCTTCAAACTCTGACTTCGTCCTCAATTTGATTGTGGCAAACCAAAAAAAAATGTTTAGGGCCCCAAAACGGCCTTAGAAGTACAAAAAGATATAATGACATGAAAATTTTTAAAATAAGTCAACTGGATTAGGTTGGCATCCACCAATCTCCACCTGGAAGCTGTACAGGGCTTCAGACAGCCCTGAAAGTGTAGAACCCATAATTACAGAGAAGCGATGTGGTTGCTACGTGCATCTCTCTAAGCAGAATGATTACAATGAGGCTCCAGAGGCCTTTTTAACATTATTTGTGAATGTCAAAACCCTAAACATCCAAAAACATAACCCTAGGAGATGAAACATCAAAAGTTATGTGGGCCCCTATGGGTAAGTTGGAACCTCAACTTTCTGAGGGAGTAACTTTTGCATACGACCTTCATTTTAGACGCGTGATAGCATGTTGGAAAAGTCTTTTAGAGAACTACCAATTATGTCCTCAAACTCTGACTTCGTCTACAATTTGATTGTGGTAAACCAAAAAAAACTGTTTAGGGTCCCAAAACGGCCTTGGAAGTAATGAAAGATATAATGACATAAAAAATTTCAAAATAAGCCAGCTAGATTAGGTTGTCGTCCACCAATCTCCACTTGGAAGTTGTACAGGGCTTCAGACAACCCTGAAAGTGTAAAACCCATAATTACAAAGAATTACAGAAGAACATGCTAAACTAAAAATTGTCAAGAGGAGCCAGTTGGACTAGGTGGGTGGCCACCAATATCCACCTAGATCAATCATCCCCCCTTAGGAAGCAATCGTCTCCATTGCGTTGAGTGCCCCAATCGGGAAAGAAAAAATGTCCACTGAATTTGGTCTCGAGTGAGCCACTTGCCTTGGTGGAGGAGTTGCCCTGCCTTGATAACCCGATAAAGTTGGATCCTCTGTTGGTGAGTGCCCTTGACTTGTGTCCACTATCCATGCAGTCAGGGTTGAGTTATGTTAGTGTCAATTGTTCTGCGATCTCTGAGGTGTCCAATAATGGTGGAAAATATGGTCAAAGGAGATCTACATTGAACATTGGGTGCAAGTCAAGGAATGGTGGAGTGTTGAGCTCAAAAGCATTGCTACCAACAGCCTTAGTGATAGTGTAATGCCCATAGCGAAATGGGTGGAGCTTCTGATGGGGCCCTGTAAGGCGCTCTTCCTACAAATGTAACCAGACCTCGTCTCCCACCTGAAACTTGTGTGGTACTCGATGTTGATCATGGCACTACTTGTACTTAACATTGGCTTTTTGCAAAATCTCATCGACCTGTTGGCGGATTTGTTGAATCTGCTCAATGAATCTGGTGGCTTTGTCGACCTCGGACTAAACATGAGAAGAATCTGTCTATGTTGTTGCAAGAGGTTGTGCAACATCAATGGGACCAAGGGTTGGAATCCCAGCCCCACCTGAAAGGGGCTATGGCCGGTGGAGCTATGGAGAGCCATATTGTAGTTGTGTTGAACATAGGGAAGACTATAATCGCATGTATGCAGATGCTTAGAGTTATACATGCACAAGATGTGCACAATCATTCGATTGACAACCTTTATTTGGCCATCTGTTTGAGGGGGGACGACAGTGGATTTAGTGAGCTTGGTGTCCAACATTGACCAGAGACTCGACCAAAATGCGTTGAGGAACTTGTTGTCTCGATCGGAGATGATGCCCTGTGGTATCCGAAAATGGACCCACACTTGTTCGAAGAATAACTTCGTAGTATATGTCGTTGTGATGCTCTTCTTGCAGGTTGTGCGAAGGCAGTGCAAGATCTGGTATACTTGTTGATGTCTTAATGAAGTTTTGGCCAATAAAAATGTTTCGGTAAAATGGCCACAGTTTTCTCCACGCCAAAATTTCTTACCATCCGACTGTATTAAGCCTCCCAAATCAACATTCCACGCTCGCTTGCAGGAACACAGAGATGGCCCGGATGGCATAACAATTCGTCCTAAATGTGAAAATCGATGACATTCGCGCATGTACCCAAGAGCTGCTAGGTGGTGGCGAAGTCTGGATCTTGCTGATAAAGTTGGGGCCACTCAGATGCCTCATGCCCACAGGAATGGAGCACGGTGGTGAGTGCAGCCACGAGAGGTCGACTGAGATAGTGAGCAACACGATTTGTGTTCCTTGTCTTATACTTGATGTTGAGATGAAACTGTTGCATGTAGGTGGACCACTTCTAATGGCGATCGTTCTGCAACTTCCCCTATGGCTTGTGATTAGATTGGATGATTATCTCATTTCCCATAATGTAATGTTTATATTGACGACAGGCTTGTACAATGGAATACATCTCCTTGTCATAGGTGGGGTATTTCCAGACAGTATCCGAGAGTGTCTCACTATGGTATGTTGAGCACAAGCGATGCTTCAGATCATCAAATGTTCGTTGTTGTTCCTTCCCCGGCGCGAACTTTGTCGTGCCACTGCCCTTGGTCACTTCGTTGAGAACCCATGCAATATGGGAGAATCCTAACACAAATCATCAGTAGAAGTTGACAAGTCCCAAGAAACTTTGAAGCTCAGTTAGTGTGGTCAAAGCTGGCCAGTCACGGATGACTTGGATGTTCGCTGGATCAACATGTACCCCATGCTCATTAACAATGTAGCCCAAGTATTGGACCCAGTTCAAGCCAAAGTAGCATTTTTACAAGTTGGCATATCGCTTGTGGTACCGCAGAGTGTTCAAAACTTATTAAATGTGTTGCATGTGCTCCTCCCAAGTTTTGTTGAAGATGAGTATGCCATCCAAATATACCACCACAAAAGAGTTAATGAAACGTTTCAATACATAATCCATCAACCTCATGGAAGTGGTTGGTGCATTTGTGAAGCCAAAAGGCATGACCACATGACCAGCCATTCGAAGAGACTTGCTTTAGATTTGAAAGTTGTCTTCCATACATCAATTGGTTCAATGGGAACCTGGTGGTAGCCAGACTTTAGGTCAATCTTGTTGAAGAACTTTGCCCCCTTGAGTTGGCCAAGAAGGTCATCAATTTTGGGAAATGGGTATTGGTTCCTCACTGTGATTTTGTTTAATGCTCTGGAATCAATGCAGAGTCACCATGTCTCGTCTTTCTTCTGCACCAGTACAATCGAGTTTCCACAAGGGGAGGAGTTGGGTCTGATGTGCCCCTTTTGAAGCAGCGCTTGGATCTGACGCTTGATTTCGTCATTTTCCATCAGCAAGCAACGATAGACTGGTCCATTAGGCAGAGGTGCATCGGGAGTTAGATCAACTGGATATTTGACTTGGCAGTGTGTCGGTACCCCAGTGGGTGAAGAGAAGATGTCTCTGTACTCTTCCACGATTCTGTCCACTTGCTTATGTTGCAAAGAGAGGCTCTGTGTATATGCCACAGATGTGGCAGCGATGTTCTACTTACTGTGAGCACGGATCACAAAAATGCGAACTTTCTGATCTGTGAAATGACCTTACTACATTGCTTAGCAGAGATTAAAGAAATAACGGTAGAGGACACTACCTCTGATATCCTGTAAAATTATTTACCCAAAGTAGTAATAACACTGCGGGGTCTAGACTCATACACAACATGTCGTTTCCACAAATATGGTTGTCCTAAAATAATATCACAAACTTCAAGGAGAGCAATATCACACAATACCTCATCTTTGAAAGGCTTAATGTCATAGGGCAGACGACACTATTGGCTAACACGGAGATCTCTTCTTTAGTGAAGCCAACCGATAGTGTAGGACTACGAGTGCGGTGTCGTCGACAAGTCCTGCTGCTTGACGACCTCTACTGAGATCAAGTTCTTCTGACTATCGCTATCAATAATGAAATGAAGTGGAGCCCCCTTTATCCACATCTGAGTGAAAGAGGCATTCCCCTTTCTCTAGTTCTTCTAGTTTGCTTAGCTAGACTTTGGTGGTAGTGATAGTGGCACTCAGTTCAGTATCGATAATCTGCTTCCCTTCTGGATTTTATTCAGAGTCAAAATCTGCCTTTGACTCGGAAGCTTTCAGCTCGGCCACCGGTAACTGCTTGCAGTGGCGTTCTTCAGTGTTGTGCCAAGGGCTTTTATGGTATTCACACTATTTTCACGTATCCTTCTTCGACTTCTCATTACCCTTCTTATGTTGCGGCTTAGACTGGTTGTCTTGAGAATGGCCATCTTTTCTCTGTCCCTTGTTTTGTGGGTTGGGGTCGTATTTCCCCTGTTTCGACTGTGAGGAGTTTACAGATCCAAACTCTCGCCTCTTCTACTTAAATTTTTGCTCGATCTTGACAGCATATCTATAAGTTGTACCCAATGATGCGATGTCCAGAAGCTCCAATTTTGTTTGAATGTATCTATGCAGATAACTGCGATATTTGACCATCAGATGTCGCTCGGAGTCTTTGATACCCAATTTGGTGCGTAGGGTATGGAAAATATTGGTGAAATCTGATACTGTTTGGTCCATTTTCTGACGCAGGGTGGTCCACCTTGTGTATTGGTCCTCGTAGCTTCCAACAAGGTAGTATTGTTCTTTAATGGAATCCCTGAAGGAATCTCATGTGGGGGCAATTGCAAATATTACAGATTCGCCTATGGCCCTTTGCTTAGAGTAAGTATCCCACCAGTGTTTAACATGGGGGACGACCTTGAGGAGTGCAAAAGTAATATTTTCCCCATCGAAAAAATTGTGGACTGAAAAATACCCTTCGAGCAGATTCAACCATTTATCCACAACATCTGCATCTATCAATGCTTCAAATAATGGAATATCTAAATTTACTTGTACCTTAAAAGGGGTTGCATGGTCGCTTGATGAACATGTGTTTCCTGTGAACAACCGACGAAAGATCTATGCAAAGTTGCCCATCATTTTGTTCATTTGTCATGCAATGGCTTCCTCGAGCAATATTTTAAAATGATCTCATGCTCCATCATCTTTCTTTTCGTCCCCCATGGGTTGTTGTCGGGCTCGGGCTACCGATCTTGCAAAGGCTCGACTGGTTCGAGTCTCAACTTCTTGTACGCAGATCTTGTCGAGGACATGCACTAGGAAATGAAGAGCACACTGCTATCATACCACTGATTCGGATTTATGAGCGGAACGAAATGAATAACAGACTAAATACAATAACACAGAGATACGGAGAACAACAACAGATATCCAATGAACAATAACTTCTATTGAATTAATGAAATACGCTGAAACTGTAAAACTGCAGAACTAAAAACAACTTGCTCGAATGGTGGTAGCTATCTTTGAGAAGAGATGTCGCTGCTACGCACAAACGTCTGAGCAGAATGATTACAATGGGGCTTTAGAGCAGAATGATTACAATGGGGCTCTAGTGCACAATAATTTCTATTGAATAAATGAAATAAGTTGAAACTGTAAAACTGCAAAACTGAAAACAACTTGCTTGAATGGTGGTAGTTATCTCTGAGTAGATATGTGGCTGCTACGCACATTCGTCAGAGCAAAATGATTACAATGAGGCGAGATGTCTTTTTAACATTACTCGTAAATGTCAAAACCCTAGACATCCAAAAACCTAACCCTAGGAGATGAAACGCCAAAAATTATGTGGGCCCCTATGGGTAAGTTGGTACCTCAACTTTTTGATGGCGTAACTTTTGCATACGACCTTCATTTTAGGCATGTGATAGCCCACTCAAAAGGTATTTAGAGAACTATACATTATGTTGTCAAACTCTGACTTTGTCTACAATTTCAGTGTGGCAAGCCAAAAAAACATTGTTTAGGGCCCCAAAATGGCCCTGGAAGTACAGAAAGATGTAATGACATTAAAATTTCCAAAATAAACCATTTGGATTAAGTGGACGGCCACCAATCTCCACCTGGAAGCTTGCAAGGCTTCAAACAGCCCTAGAAGTGTAGAACCCACAATTACAAAGAATTACAGAAGAACGTGTTGAACTAAAAATTGTCAATAGGAGCCAGTTGGACTAGGTGGGTAGCCACCAATATCCACCTGGATCAACACATGTCATAGTGAGTCTCCAATGAGTATGACAAAGACATAACAAACCCTAGGAGGAGCAAGAACAGTTGGAGTGAAATTCCCCAGAAAACTATAGAGAAAAACCAAGTGCGCATAAGAAAGAGCAATATTTCACAATCACTGAAGAAGCTCATATATATATAGACGTCCAACATGACTCTTAAATGACTTTACATTATGGTCGACTTGCACTTCACATAACAAACATCTAGCCTTAGTGGAGATTCTATTGAGGATCTTGCTCATTTCTTGACCCACCTAGGCTTTCTTCTCTACATAAACTTGTGTATCATCAAGATACATCCTTACTTTTGTATGTAAGACATCAAATTCTAAATAAAATTGGAGGTGCTCTTACAGTTTCAAGTCATCCTAAATAACATCGCCCCACATTGTGTACTTGATTTCTCTAATATTTGCATGCATCCTCACTTCCTCGAGAACTTATTCATATTTAACCCTCCAAGTACATTTTTCTTCTTTCTCAAGGCCACCTCAGCTCATACCTCCGCTAGCTTTTTCTTTGTCTTCTCTAGCCTTTTCCCTTTCTTTTTGAAATTTAACTTTTTATTTTCTACCATATTTTATGTGTTGGCCCCCTGTTGTGAGTTAACCTGGTGCTTAGTGTTTAGTCCTCAACTTCTTTGAGTAGTTCAATTATCCTTTATTTCCTTTTTTATACATTAGAAACTCCCATTGGCATGTCAAGGTAAAGCAATGCCTGGCAAGGCATGGCATGTAAAGGTAAGGGAATGCATGTCAAGATAAGGCATAGCAAGGAACGACAACGCATGGTAAAACATGGCATGGCAAGGCAAGACAAAGCATGGCATGTCAAGGCAAGGCATGGCACGTCAAAGTAGGACAATGCATGGCAAGGCACGACATGGCATTCATGGCATGCAAAGGTAAAGCATGGCATGGTATGGCATGTCAAGGTAAGGCAAGGCATGGCATATCAAGGCAAGGCAAGGCATGGCATATCAAGGCAAGGCAAGGCATGACATGACATGTCAAGACAAGGCATTCGATAATCAAACTTTGACTCAACTTGGGAAGATTTTCATGATACGTCCATCATTTTTCACGGTATTATTAAAATTTGTAGTGTATTATCCAATCAGAAAATAAATTAATCCATGTTGTTGATTATTGCGAATGAAGATTGGAGCAAGTGCATAGTCTAAGCAATCAACTAGCAAAAGAAAAAAAACATATGTACATGGGCATGGACCTAAAACTGTTAATTCACAAAGAGCAAAGAGGGTGGAAAAGGATATGACAATGGATCCTCCAAACACAACAAATAATTGCACTGAAGAAGAGGTTTGTTAAAACTATATTACATGAGATGAAAACTTTGAAAAAATTATTGTTTATGGATATTCTCTATGTCGTGGAAATAATCAATTCAAACTAGTAATTGTACAAACATTACATAGATGATGAGTTCCAATGGGTAGTATGTCTCCTACAGTCGATTCAAATCCAATATAAATTGTGGTAAAGAATTTTCCAATTTGATATAAATAGGAAGTATACTTTTTTTAAACATTGTTTTATATTTTTTAAATAATTAATTTTTTTCTTAATGGACAAAGTTATTGGTTTAAAGTATCATGGATCTACTGACTTCCAGCTTAAAAGGCGATGATCATTTATCAGATGATACATCTAATAAAAATATGTGTCAATATATCAACTCGGAAGATGAGGAATTGATGAAAACAAGTAACAGAACAAGAACATATTTAAAGATGCATAATTTGCTTAAAGACAAGGGGAAGGTGGACGTTGGTTATGGTTCAACCCTAGCCACGCGTAATTCTGACCCTCGGCCCATGCAGAGGCGACCTTAGCCTACTCGACGTCCAAGCTTGGCATGGCTTGCAATTTGCTAACTACTGTGGTAGATTGTGCAACCAATGAGGGTTCTCTTGGCATTTCAAACACAATGGCGACCTCTCCCACTGTGATGATCACGTCTTCTTTCCTCGAAAACTTTGTTTCCCTTTTGAATGTAGACCCAGTGATTTCTTCGAGCACTTGCTCCCCTCCTACCTCCTTTGGAAATCTACATACCTCCTCTTTCGAAGATGTTGTGCAAGTTCGAAAAGCTTTAGCTATCTCTATTCCAATGGTGAAAATTGTCGTAAGGAAGAAAAAAAATTCTTCCGGAGCACAGTGAATGCTGACAAGAAGTTGAACTCGAACTCATAATCCATCTAAAAGTACAATTTGTATCCTCAAATAAATGTTCTAACTTGTTGAAATCAACATTTCGTAATGTGTTGTTTGTCTCAAGACAACCCCCCTTTTTCTCCCCTCCTACCTCCTTTGGAAATCTACGTACCTCCTCCTTCGAAGATGTTGTGCAATCTTCTTCTAACTATTTGAAGATTCAAAAAGCTTTAGGTATCTCTATTCAAATGGTGAAAGTTGTGGTAAGGAAGAAAAAAATTTCTTCAGGAGCATAATCAGTGGTGACAAGAAGTTGAACTCGAACTCATAATCCATCTAAAAATACAATTTGTATCCTCAGATAAATGCTCGAACTTGTTGAAATCAACATTTCGTAATGCATTGTTTGTTTCAAGATGACCCCCCTTTTTATGATCCTACCTCCTTTGGAAATTTACGTACCTCCTCTTTCGAAGATGTTGTGCAATCTTCTTCTAACTATTTGATGACTCGAAAAACTTTAGCTATCTCTATTCCAATGGTGAAAGTTGTCGTAAGGAAGAAAAAAAATTCTTCAGGAGCACAATCAGTGGTGACAAGAAGTTGATCTCAAACTCATAATCCATCTAAAAATACAATTTGTATCCTCAGATAAATGTTCAAACTTGTTGAAATCAACATTTTGTAATGCCTTGTTTGTCTCGAGACGACCCCCCTTTTTCTCCCCTCCTATCTCCTTTGGAAATGTACGTACCTCCTCTTTCAAAGATGTTGTGCAATCTTCTTCTAACTATTTGATGATTCGAAAAGCTTTAGTTATCTCTATTCCAATGGAGAAAGTTGTCGTAAGGAAGAAAAAAATTTCTTTAGGACCATAGTCGGTGGTGACAAGAAGTTGAACTCAAACTCATAATCCATCTAAAAATACAATTTGTATCCTCAGATAAATGTTCAAACTTGTTGGTTAGTTCTTCAACCTGTTTCTCCAGCTTGCAGAGACGATATCCCAAATTGCCCGTGATAATAGCAACGTCCTTGAGGCCCGCCTGGAGGTCTTTTGTTAATTCTTCCCTTAGATCCTGGATCTCGGTGTTCAGCGATTCCCATTTCCCCTTATTTGTGGTTGCTCTAACGTTCTCCAACTCTGTTTTTAGCATGTCGAGTCTCTCCCGAGGAGAAAGAGATGGCTTTGAGGACGACTCCATTGCTTCTGCTCCTATAACGTTGCTTCCCTTTTGTGCTCTGCAAATACCCGCGACTAACAAAGATACTGAAGAATGGCTTCGGGTGGTTCCCTCTATATTCCTTGTAACCTGCCAAAACCCGTGATCCCAGCCTGGCTTGCCAATGACGACGAATCTCTGAGCGAAGATTACTGCCAGTCCAACGATATCTATAATGATTCAGATCGATCCGAGATCCTTCATATGCAGTTGGATTGCCCGCGTGATGAGACAAGGCAAGTGCGACCATAGTCTTAGGGAATTGTATGGTTTGATATTTCTCCATTTACAGTCAACTGGGTTTTGCTCAGGAGTGTACCACGGTTAGCCTCAGTGTCTACCAGTCTATTGAGAATCCTCAAAACGTGATAAATCTTATATTTCCTGAACTGCGACAGCAGCAGAAGGACTTTCTTGTACGTGTGGGCAAGAGTAATATCCTTTGGGGTCTTCTTAGAATTCAGCGCTTCAACAACCAGTTTGGAGTCACCAAAAATCGTAATCTTCTGGACGTTCAACTGCACCGCTTGTGTGAGACCTTGCCACAGAGCTAGATACTCAGCTTGATTATTGGAGGCATATCCTAAGCCCCAAGCATATGACAGATGGAGTGTGCCAGAGGGCTCAATAATAATGCCACCTCCTCCAGCTTGACCAGGGTTCCCTTTTGAGGCCCCATCGAAGAAGAGGCACCATTCATCAAGAACAGATCTCCATTTGATGAAATCCTGCTCCTCCATCCGAATTTCCCAATTCATTTTTTGAGGGGGTTTGGTTACTTCCATGCTTTGCTGATTCTGGGTGAACTCCTTAAGCCAACGTTCTTCTTCAACCGAGAGGGGGATCGAGTTTCTAAAGGAAAGCTTCGAGCTTAAGGCTTCAGAGAGCATAGTTCGAGCTTTAATAGCCACCTGGGATGGCAGTCTGCTTTCCTCCTTGAAGATTCTATTATTCCTCTCTAGCCAGATCTTCCAGCACAAGAATTTGGGGGTCCACATCCAGGTAATTTTGAGGAGATTTTTTTTGCTCAAATTCAAAGGAGATAAAGATATCCATCTGCTTAGAAGCTCTGAGGCTGAGGTTGGAAGAGTTAAGGAGACCGATCCTAAAAGAAGCCCCCAAACTTCTTTAGAAAAATCACAAATAAAGAAGAGATGCTCAGTGGTTTCTTCAGCCTGATTACACAGAGGACATCGTGAGGGCCCTTCCCAGCCTTTCCTCTTTAGATTATCGCTGGTTAATATGCTATTGTGGAGCAAGGTCCATATAAAAATATCTAC
>ML804843.1:147541-169485 GCA_009831015.1 Picea engelmannii | reverse complement strand
AGTGCTTTCCACGTGTCAGTTAGCATCAAGCCGACATTCACTCATAGGTGTGTGCCTGTGGTGAAAGATCTTGGTGTGGTCTTTGTCCTAGTCATGGTGATTTGACAAGGAATGATAAAGACTCAAGATGTTATATGCTTTTATATGCGGACCCAAAGTGAGCCTAATCTCAGAGAGAGTTAATTGGCTCAGAGGGAGAGTCGCAGAAGGAGTTTCTCCTCGGTTCAGGTGGGAGAGAGACGTCTCCCAAGACTGAAAGACAAGTGTCATGAGTCTAGGGTGAAGTTTGTATACTTCAAAGACAAGAGTGACATGTTGCAAAATGTCTCCCTCATTGAGAGGGAGTGTTGATGTTTGGACAAAATGTCTCTCTAAAGATAATAATTAATAATATAATTATTATTGATTATTAAATATAGTATATAATAAGTTAATAAGTTAATGATAATAATAAATAGTTATTGATTATTCAAGGGACGCATCCTTTCATGGATGGTCACCTTATGTTCCCTATATATGGAACACTCATCATTGTAATAATACATCGATTATATCTTATATGAATAAAAACAACATTCTTGTGCTTTTCCTTTCTTTAGAAATGTTGTTTCCCCCTTGATTGCCATCTTGAATATTCCTGGATCCACTTCAAGTCAATAGAGAGTTTATGATGTGGTCATGAAACTAGGTGGAGTCAATCCCATAGGACCACTCAATATTTTAACACTAATGGAGTCATTGGGAGGAGGTACTACCTAAACCCTCCAACAAAAAGGTGACCTACTCCAGGTATGAGTGATACAACCAAATGTTAGCTCAGGTATGTGAGAAGGAGCTCTCAATGATGTCACACACATGTAGTGTACACTAGGGATGCATACACCAAATAAGTCGCTCTTACGATTTATGTGACCAATGGCTCAAGGTGAGGTTAAGGTCAAAGTGTGATGTGTGCAACTATATAGAAGTGTGTGTGTGGCTATAAATGCAAGCAAACACATGTATGGAAATCCTAGTATGTCCATCTTGGAGGAGAAAATGCAAGTCAAGTATAGGCCAAGCTTACAAACTAGATCCAAACGCACCTATAAGCGACCAAGTTGAGCAATTAACTCCCAAAAGTTATGGCCTCAGTAGCACAATTATTAGGTAGCTAGGCACCCCTATACTAGAATTTTCTAGCAGTCATATGGGTTGATGAAATCTATAGGTTCATTTCGTGGAGATTACATAATCTTCACTTAGACCTCACCCCTTTAGGTTTCTTTTATAACTAGTCTTCTACCCAAGCCTACTAGGACATCCTTTTATATATCCTCCCTCACCGAAGTTAGGGGGAACTTGTCCAAGTATACGTGGTCCAAAGGTATAGGTCAATTTGACTTCCCCTTGGCATCGAGAACCTATCTAATACATACTATTGTTTTCTTTTCAATCCAAAATGAAATGTTAGCTAAGTGACATGCAAAGCTATGCTACTTAGCACATAAAGATATCAAGCACACAAGTACATAAAGGAAATAAGCACATGTAAAGACAACCCCTAATTAGTCGAGTTGTGTAAGCAAATAATAAAGAAAGAGGGAAAACGGGATAGAAGTTGATATCATAGATCCTACGATGAAACATTTGAAAGTAAAAATATCCTTGATCGGGAATTGGAAATTGACAAATGAAATGTATGCTTGGCTATTGCTAAAGTAAGGGACTGAAAACTCTGAAACTTCCATTCCCTACTCTAGAGTCGATACTACTCTACTCCAGTGATCTAATGATTTAATAATCTTCAATTTAATTGCACTCTATTTTTATATCAACAACAATAAAGGTTCTTAGAATTTTCAGCTAAGCTCTCGATTGGAATCCGCCATGTGTTCATTTAGTTGTAACAAAATCTTCTCTACTCTAAGGATTCTGTGGAGTGGTCGAACTCTTAATATTCCATTGAACCAGGGGAAAACTTCATCCAAATCGAGTGTGGATTTTGTCTTTAATGAGAAAGTTGGCAGACTCCATTAAGTTTGTAAAAAAGCGATGTAGCGGAACAGAACAAGTGATAGCAGAGTATGTTGTGGGTTGTAATGGATCGGGGCGGAATATGAAGGCAATGCAGGGTTAAATGAAGTTATGGTGCACAATATGGTGGAGTGTGAATTATAGAGACGGCCTAAAGTTCAAAGAAATCCCGGGATTATTGGTTAGGGCCAGAACCATGCAAAAAAGGAACAAGGGGGATCATTCTCGTTCTCCACATATCCATCCCATCTTACTTATACACATATCGCGAAAAGCCAATTCAATGCATGCTAGAAGCCAATTATCACATCTATAACAATAAATCAGTTCCTAATCCCTCTTAGAAGGGGAGGTAAGAGCACATATAGGGCTGAACAAGACGCCTATCGATGGTGAGATTTCACCTTCTTACCCTTACCTGAGGTAGCGGCCTAGTGCTCTTGCCCTTATTACCTTACCCTCCACAAGAAAGATGTTACCTATTACCCTCATTACCACTTATACAAAATCCCTTGTATAGATAGGAGAAATCAGTGCCTAATACAAGGGGAAGTCGTAATTGTAAACATTGAAACGAGTTGGATACCGTTCGTCGAGCTCCAATCGCTTTACCCTTTAGTAAGTAGTTGCACTTCGTCTTACCCATTAGTAGTTGCACTTCCTTCTACCTATTGATAATATTTCAGACAAATAAGAGGTAGGAGTGTAGCGCTTGTTCTAGATGTTTAATGACCTTGAGAGTTGCTCTCCTTTGATCGAGAGTCCCCCGCCTCTCCTCTTATTATAGTCAATAGAATAGAAAACAAGGAAAGGACTGTGTTGGCTCGACCCAAATGACTGCATAAGTGGTACGAGCTCGCCAAGATAGGAGCGCAACTGTATGCGCCTAACTACCTCATTATGGATGTGTTAGACAAGAATAGTTGTATGCATCAGATATTTTCATGCTTCTAGTTGATCCCTCAATCCTTAGCTTATTAGTAGAAGGAAAAGACTTTCAAAACAAGTATACGTTGATGCTAACTACCCAAACATAGTACGGAGGTCAGGTCTCAGTATTGAGTGGGATGTAAAGCCTAACAAGCTCAAGGAAGAGCCAAACCATACCATAGTAGATTTGTCTGTCTTGCCTTACTATCTAGGAGCATTCTTTATTAATGCCTTACAGAAAGAAACTACTGCATTGGACTCTTTCTTCAAGTAGAAGCCTATTAAATAAAGTAAGGTTATCACTAACCAGGGGAAAATGGCTAACATAAAGAATACGACTGAAATAGAAACAAAATAAAAGCGTAATTGCATATATAAAATAGCAGCATTGTCGTAGGATCTTGCGAACGTGATAGGGTGAGGAGGATATCGAGGAAATAAGTAAGTCGTTGATTGTAGTTGAATTTGTTACGGTTATCCCAGAATTTGTTCAACTACGATAATGCCCTTCACTATCTTTTTTCTTCCCTCAATATCAAGTCGAGATCAATTGTTTTCTCAATCCTTCGACAACGCTGATATTATATATGTTACTATGTATTTCTTCCCTCGGCAACCAAGCCAATAAATAAGGAACTAGAATTATGACAACTTCAGCTATAGGGGACATGATTGAACCATTTTATACCTCTATAGGGAATAGGATCACCAGGTAGGAGGATTACTTTCTGATTGTCGCTATCGATCTTACTCCCGCCGCACACACTATTACTCCCACAACAATGGCACTAACTCTTGCCAAGGTCACTCTCTTTCATACTACCATAGTACTTATTATTAGAACTGTTAATGCTTTTACTTTGGTTGATGGCTTTCGGATTATGGAGGACGCTAGACAAATTCTTTCTTATGGGATCCAGATTATTTAAACTTATGTATGGATTGGTTTAGGACTTAGAGATCCTTGTCTGTTAAATGAAGTTATGGGAGACAAAATCTAGTGGCGATGGTTAAAACACCCCAAAGAGTTACGGGCCAAGCTGTGGAAACAAAAATATGCTACAAATATTGAAGAAGCTCAACTTATAAAAATGAATAATCAAATCCAAGGATCCAATATCTCACATGCAGCTTGGGAAAATCACCCCATCATACAGGAGTATGCCTTCTGGGAAATAAGAGATTGATAGGAGGCATACTTTTTACCGACTCCTGACAACAATGTTAAGGTTTAAGCTATTATTGAGTTTCATTTCATTTCATTAGATATCAATAGCATAGATAGGATCACTGAGAAATACACAATCACAAGAGACACATCATGTATCCTGGGAAACCCTCGTGAGGGAGAAAACCCAGCAAAAACTTCCTTCATATAGATAGCCAATACAATGCCAAGAGATAAGTCAAACAAATACAGAAAGTCCTCTCCCAAGAATGTGCCTCTCTCTCTCTTCTTTCTTCTCCAACTGCAGCTCGGAACTTGTGCTCTGATGAACAAGTGAGTGTGTCCAAATGAGGCGCTAGCCTCTTTATTTATACAATCTGGCAGGTGACTTTTCACTGGCATGGCCGACTTCTCAATCTGGGTGATAATAACCACCTTTAAATTAATCTGGGGGGCGACTTCTCATTATGCCTATTACAATTAGGGTTTTACCAATTCGCAAAAGGGAATTTGGCTATTTACAATACCCGACATGATTAATCTGCAAAAGGGTATTGATCTAATGAATAATATATCAATAATAAATAGAATACTCTTTGCAGTTACATTATTTCAGCACTCCCCCCCTTAACAAAAAGGGTATTCTACAACAGCATCAGGTGAGAGAGAGGACAACATCAGGTGAGTGAGAGGACAACATCATCAACAACATCTTGGAACACTAATTGGTGGATCTATATATCATCGGAAGTTTTTCTCATCAGCAACATCGTCATTCCCAGTGGAATGAAATCATCATCTGCATCAATATGCATTAGTATAAAACTAATACATCATCATCACGGCACAAGGCTAGCACATCATCACAGCACGAAGTTGGCACACTACACAACAATTAAGCTGGGATCACAACACAGCAGTTAAGCTGGAATCACAACACGGCGATTAAGCTGGAATCACAACACAGCAATTAAGTCGGCATCCGTAATTAAGCTGGAATCTCAACACAACAATTAAGTTGGTATCAGCAATTAAGTTGGAATCTCAACATGGCAATTAAGCTGGAAGCACAGCACTCGACTAGCATCTCAACACAGCAATTAAGTTGGCATCAACAATTAAGCTGGAATCTCAACACAACAATTAAGTTGGAATCTCAACACAACAATTAAGCTGGAAGCACAACACTCGGTTGGCATCTCAACACAACAATTAAGTTGGAAGCACAACACTAGGCTGGCGTCTCAACACAGCAATTAAGCTGGAAACACAACACTAGGCTGGCATCTCGACACGGCAATTAAGTTAGAAGCACAGTAATTAAACTGGAAGCACAACACTAGGCTAGCATATCAAAACAACACTACTCCCCCTATCGAGGAAGGTCCTTTCGGACTATACCGAGCTTATCTCGAAAGCGCTCAAACTTTACACAAGATAGAGGCTTGGTCAACACATCGACAACCTGTTCATCCATGCTAACATATCGGAGCATTATGGCTCCTCTATGCACCATGTCACGGATGTAATGGTATCAGATCTCTATGTATTTCGACTTGTCATGAAATACAGGATTCTTTGTCATCTTTATGAAACTATGATTATCACATAGAATCGTGGTTGCTTCCATCTCTAGGTCGAATAGACTAGTCAACAACTTACGAAGCCATATGGCTTCACAACTGGCAGAACACGCAACAATGTATTCTACTTCCGTTGTACTGAGAGCAATGTTTGATTGCTTCCCACTCTGTCGTGAGATCATGGTTGATCCTAAACTAAAACAGCATCCTGAAGTGCTCTTCCTGTCAGAGACACTTCCAACCCAATCTGAATCAGTGTACCCACTCAGTGTGAAATTACGATCTCCATCATAACTGAGACCATAATCTAATGTACCCTTAAGGTACCTCATCACATCTTTTGCAGCAATTAGGTGAACATGTCCGGGTTCTACCAGAAACTGACTCAAGGTGTTCACAGCAAAACATATATCCGGTATGGTGTTCGTCAGATACATCAACGATCCAATGATCTATCTATACAGCGTGGCATCAATCAATTCTGACGAAGTGTCAACCAGAAGCTTCAACTTCGTTTCCATGGGTGTATTCATGGACTTGCACTCCAACATATCAAATCTCTTTAGGATTTCAACTGCATACTTCCCTTGGTTAAGGAAGATTCTCTCTGGGCTCAGCCATACCTCAAGACCTAAGAAATAATGCATTAGGCCAAGGTCTTTCATCTCAAATTCTGAAGCGAACTTCTTCTTACATTCGGTGATGAGCTTTTCTTCTCCAGTTAAGAATAAGTCATCCACATACAGCAGCTATATCACCGACTCATCATTCATAACTTTGAAGTAGAGGTTAGAATCAGCTTTACTCTTGGTAAAGCCCAAGTTCGTCAAAAAACTGTCTATCCTTCCATACCAAGCTCTAGGAGCTTGCTTCAACCTCTACAGAGCCTTCTTTAACTTGCAGACATGAGTCTTCATGTCTTCAACTTCAAATCCTTGAGGTTGTTCTATATACACTTCTTCTTCAATGACACCATTTAGGAAGGTTGTCTTTACGTCCATTTGGTGTAACTTCCACTTCATCTTAGCTGCAAAGGCTATGATGGTTCTGATCGAAGTGTATCTAGCTACAGGAGCGAATGTCTCTTCATAGCCAATGCCTTCCTTTTGAGAAAAGCCACGAGCGACAACCCTTGCTTTGTACTTCTCAATACTTCCATCAGCAACATGTTTTATTTTGAAAAGCCATTTGGAAGATACCACATCCTTGCTCTTCAGTCTGGGAACTATTTCCCATACATCATTCTTTATTATGGATTGGTATTCTTCTGTCATGGCATCCTGCCCATTCCTTCTTCTGAATGGCTTCTTCAAAGCAGGTAGGCTCCTTCTCTAAAGCCCAAGTTCGTCAGAAAACTGTTTATCCTTCCATACCAAGCTCTAGGAGCTTGCTTCAACCTGTACAGAGCCTTCTTTAACTTGCAGACATGAGTCTTCCTGTCTTCAACTTCAAATCCTTGAGGTTGTTCTATATACACTTCTTCTTCAATGACACCATTTAGGAAGGTTGTCTTTACGTCCATCTGGTGTAACTTCCACTTCATCTTAGCTGCAAAGGCTATGATGGTTCTGATCGAAGTGTATCTAGCTACAGGAGTGAATGTCTCTTCATAGCCAATGCCTTCCTTTTGAGAAAAGCCACAAGCGACAACCCTTGCTTTGTACTTCTCAATACTTCCATCAGCAACATGTTTTATTTTGAAAAGCCATTTGGAAGATACCACATCCTTGCTCTTCAGTCTGGGAACTATTTCCCATACATCATTCTTTATGATCGATTGGTATTCTTCTGTCATGGCATCCTACCCATTCCTTCTTCTGAATGGCTTCTTCAAAGTAGGTAGGCTCCTTCTCTAGGAAATCACACATCAAAGCCATATAACTAGAGAATGGCTTAGGTCTCTTCACCTGTCTCGTGGTTCCTTCGGGAACACCATACTTCTCTCCATCTTGAATAAGCTCCCTATCCCAAGCAGGCTTTCTCTTATGGGAGATCGTCATCTGAGGGGATTCTTGAAATTCTACTATGTCATGATCTTCTAGAATTTCCTCATCAGGGGAAGTTATCACTTCCCTTACTGGTTCTCCAATTATGGGAACTTCCCTCACTACAACTCTGGGAGCTACAGGTTCCTCTTCATATACTTCTTCAAGCTGGCATCTTCTGGATTTCTTGAGTGATGCCTCTTCATCAAAGGTCATATCCCTGTTGATCTCAATATGATGATGACGTGGTATATAAACCCTGAAGGCCTTGGAGACCTCACAGTATCCAACAAATATTCCCTTCTTTCCTGAAAGGTCCAACTTCTTTCTCTTCTCTTTCGGAATATGTACAAATACTGGGAAGCCAAATATTTTGAAATGGCTTACTTCTGGCTTCTTTTCGAAGAACATCTCTTCAGGGGTCTTAAACCCAAGTGCACTATGGGACAATCGATTTTGTACATATATTGTTGTTTTTGTTGCTTCTGCCCATAAGCACATTGGAAGATCTTGATCATGGATCATGGTCTTCACTGCTTCCATTATCGTTCTGTTCTTTCTTTCTGCCACACCATTTTGTTGAGGATTGTAAGGAGTGGTGAGCTCCCTCTTAATCCTGACATCCTTGCGATAGTTTACAAACTCTTTTGGGGTGCATTCTCCTCCATTATCTGAGTTGAGTATCTTGATCTTTCTTTCAAAAAGATTCTCTATCAAGGCTTTGAATTCCTTGAATTTACTGAACACTTCATCTTTTGATTTCAACAAGTAAACCCAGGTTTTACGAGAATAATCATCAATAAAGTATACATACCCACTGATGGAGGATGATGGCATTGGGCCACACACATTTGAGTGAATGAGTTCTAGTACTCCTTCTGCTTTGTTGTCTCTCTTTGGAAAGGGGTTCTTGATGTTCTTCCCTTGTGCACATCCATCGCACACACCTTCATGGTCAACCTTGAGTTCTTGTAGACATGTGACTGCCTTGCATATATACAGTAATGCCTTGTAGTTGATGTGTACTAATCTTCTATGCCAAAGTTCACATGGACTCTCAATGGCATGGGTCATGGCTGCTTATGAGTGACCCTTTAGTTTATACAAGCCACCTTCTTCTTTTCCAATGACGATTGTTTCTTTCATGGTTTCTCCTTTAGCCCACATAAGAACTTCTCCATCTATAAAGGCAATTTTGATGCCTTTCTTTTCTAGAGTTGATATGGAGAGTAAGTCCTTTGTCAAACCTGGTACATAGAGTACGTCCTTCATCTTCATTGAGTTCCCTAAATTAAGCTTGTAGTTTGATTCTCCCACTCCCTTGATAGGGTATTGATAATCATCTCCAAGTGTAACTTTTTGAGAAAACTTCTTCTCTGAAATGCAAGAGAGAATATCTCAATGAGCCAAGTGTCCTCTCCAGGTGTTATCGATCCTGAGAGTGCCGAGATTAAGACATAGTCTTTGATTTGTTCTCTTAACATCTTTGCAGGCATGATGTCTTTTGTTTTTCCTCTTGTATTCTTCTCATCTAGCTGGACAATGTCTTGCAATATGTCCCATCTGGTCACAATGGTAGTAGCATTGGACAGATGAGTAATCTCTTTCCTTTGTCCTTTCTTCTGGAATCTCTTTGGTTGAGATTCTTTATGACTGAATTTGCTTCTAGGGTGAGACTCTTTACAAGTTTCTTTCTAGAAGTAAGACTTCTTTCGTCCTCCTTTAGTGTGAGTAGCTTAGTAGCTAGGGCTTGATCTTCGTTTCTTGAAAGTAAAGCTTCCCGATTGGCTACTCTTGGTTCTTCTTGAATGCATTCTTCCCATAGACTGTCAAATAGTAGTTTCTCCTTTCTTGCACAAATGGTTTGGATGAATGCATCCCAAGGTCTTGAGAGACCATTAAGGGTCGTCATTATAAGTTTGTCTTCGTCTATAGCATCTCCGATCGCTTCTAGTTGTTCTTTGAATTGAGATATTCTAGAGAAATATTCTTGGATTGATTCTCCTCTCTACATCCTTGTATTCTTGAGCTGAGTTCTTAGATTCATCTTTCGGTTTATGTTCTTTCCTTCATATAGTCTGGTTAGGGCATCAAACATTTCTTTCGGAGTCTTCTTTGATGATACACGAGGAATCAAGTGATCTTTGATCGAATCCGCAATGATTCTTTTGGCCCTAATTATGTCCTTGTGGTGTTTTTCTTTATCTGCGACATCGGCGGGTTCTGGTACTTCTTCTTTGACAAATCTTGCTAGGTCATTCTCTTCAATAATGAGGCCAATCCTATAATTCCAAGCACGAAAGTTTTCCACACCTTCCAGCTTGTCAACAAGCTTAGTGCTTGCAGACATCTTTTAACTGGAACTAGGAAAATGACAAAAAATAAATGAAAATGCTCAAAAATAAATTATGAACTTACCAGGAGGTGCGCTTGGCTAAGGCAGGTAGCATTGTGTGGTTAGATTTCAGAAAATCCAACTTTTACCCCTTCAAACTTGATCAGCGGATTTCTGGACTGGTGCTTCTGGTACTACTCTGGTTTTCTGGTGCTACTCTGGTTCTCTGGTACTTCTGGTACTTTGTGAAGACTAAGGTTTCACTTTCCGTGAGATCCAGCCACTGAAAAATTGCGCTGAGGGTGCCAAAGTGGTCCTTAAGGAAGGGCGCACTTTTCTAGATGGTTTTGGGGTTGAAATAATTCTCCAACAAAAAGCCTTAATTTGCATGTACGGCAACAATGATGTTTTTCACTTTCTCTTGTGAAAGATGCTCTCTTCAGCTTAGCTCTGATACTATGTTAAGGTTTGAGCTATTATTGAGTTTCATTTCATGTCATTAGATATCAATAGCATAGATAGGATCACTGAGAAATACACAATCACAAGAGAGACATCATTTATCCTGGGAAACCTTCATGGGGGAGAAAACCCAACAAAAACTTCCTTAATATAGATAGCCAATACAATGCCAAGATATAAGTCAAACAAATACAGAAAGTCCTCTCCCAAGAATGCGCCTCTCTCTCTCTTCTTTCTTCTCCAACTGCAGCTCTAAACTTGTGCTCTGATGAACAAGTGAGTGTGTGACCAAATGAGGCGCTAGCCTCTTTATTTATACAATCTGGCAGGTGACTTTTCACTGGTTGGGCCGACTTCTCATTATGCCTATTACAATTAAGGTTTTACCAATCCGCAAAAGGGGATTTGGTTATTTACAATACCCAACATGGTCAATCTACAAAAGGGGATTGATCTAATGAATAATATATCAATAATAAATAGAATACTCTTTGCAGTTACATTATTTCAACAAACAACTCCCTCCAATTCAATCTTTGGAAGGCCTACAATAGATTCAAACACATTTTCCAAACAGCCACACAACAAAGTATTTAATTTTTGGAAAGAGTAACCCCCAAACTCCCAATGGCGAGTTTGGAAAACCACACACAACGATCTCCATCTTCCCGAGGTATGCAACCTAGGCCCTTGGCAGGCAATAGCTTCCCTGAGGAAAATCCGCTCGTGGGTAGGTCAGGATATTCTCTGATGGGGGCACTTGTCGACCGACACCTTCACAATCAAACCGGCATATTATCTAACAGCCAAATTTCATTTACTACCTAAGGACTCAGTATGGTATACTATCTGGAAATCACATATTTGGCCTAAGGTCTCTACTTTTCTCTGGCTTCTTGTCTAAAACATAATTCTAACCTGGGATAACTTGAGGAAAAAAGGTTTTGTTGGACCTTCAGTCTACCCCTCTGTGATCAAAATTTTAGGGGGTATATGGTCTAAATTCGGATGCAAAAGTCATAAAGCTATAAAGCTAATAGATTGTCCATGTGGATCAAGGAGATGCCCACTTCCTCATTAATTAATTGGACAAACAAGTTGCCCATATGGGTCAAAGAGAGTCCCATCTCTCAATTATTGTATTGGGTTTTATTTTCCACTACCTAGTCAGTTGGGTAGTTAGATCTATTATTATAATAATAGAGACTCATTTAATGAAATCTTTCCATTATTGTATCGAGTTTTATTTTCCACTACTTAGTTGGGTAGTTAGATCTATTATACTAATAATAGAGACTCATTTAATGAGCTCTTTTTGACTTTGTCCATTTGACCATTTTGTAATGCTATATAAAGGCCTAGCAAGTCTTCTCGTAATATCAAGTTACTCATTTTGGTTTCTCTCATATTTTTTATTGTTCATTGTGAGATTAATTAGCTTTGAGTGATTTACTAGTAATTAGTTTTAGAGGTGAGGCTCCTCTTTGAGCCTTACCTCCCAAGTACTTCATTTACGTGTTTTTTTCTTGCCCATGCTTCTTTTCATGCAGTATTGGCACGTCTAAGCTCCTTCTCTCTCAACATTCAAGCCATCTAGATCTCAGCCCCCGAGATCTGCATCAGTGGTATCAGAGCGGGTACGCTCTCCATCGGAACAAGGGTTTGAAGCATGTTGCAGGTTCAAACATTTGCAGCAATCACCAACCTCCTTTTGGTTCTATCAGAATCTATTTGTCGGGCCATAAACTATAAGCATCACAATTGGTCCATAGGCACTAGAGGGCTTTGTTTTTACCCTCGGACCTTCATTCACCATTACAAGGAGAACCATACATGGATTCACTATATCTTATACATGCATCCACTACATCCAATGGTCTGCAACATTTTCAACAAATTTACAGGGTGTCCATGCTACCCATAGAGGTTCAACAACCTCTACAACAACCTATGCTGCTCTACAAACCGTTGGCATCTTTTGTGGCCCTCTACACTCAACAAACTTCAAAGAGGTTTTGCAACCTCTACACAGCATTTCAGAGGTTCTACCATATCTCATTGGATAGATATCTTCAAGATCTCAAATGGGTATTTCGCAGAATCTCATTTGACTTCATGGTTTGAGAGATATCATCGATTGAATCTCAGCATGTATTTGACCCAAGGAGGTCGCACGTACCACCATCTTCAACAAGATTTTTCTCCCTGCTCAAGAAACTACAGAAGCAATTCCACATATGGCTGGAAAGATCTCTTCAAGATCTCAAATGGATATTTCACGAAATCTCATTTTGCTTACTAGTTTGAGAGATATCATCGATTGAACCTCAGCGTTTATTTGACCCAAAAAGGTTGCGCATACCACCATCTTCAAAGGTCTTTTTTTCCATGCTCAGGAAACTACAGAAGAAGTTCCACATATGGCTGGAAAGATCTCTTCAAGATCTCAAATCGGTATTTCGCGGAATTTCATTCCGTTCTCTGTATTATCAGAGATATTTGTTTGAAGCAACACATGTCTGTAACCAGCGTGGTCGCGTGCCCTTCAAATTCGGCCTGGTTTTTCTCACTCTATGGGCCCACCTCAGAACAAGTTTCATATATTGATGGAAAGATCTCTTCAGTAGATCAAATGGGTCTTCGACGAAATTGGATTTCATCACCCGTAGCAGAAGTTATGAATATATTTGCAGAAGGATGTTCACAGCCACCAAAGTCACGATTTTTCCATATTATTTTTTAAATTTTGAGATTTTATTAAAATTTGTTTTTATGGGTCAACCATAAACCCACGGTTAAAGGACAACGACACAAAACCCTTATCTTCATTGGGTATTTTCACATTGTAATCATAATGGTACGATAATGGAGTTTCTCTTTCTAGCATGGGTGAAATGATGGGGACCATCATTTTCTAAGGGGAGAGGAATGGTCCAAATTTTTGGGGGTATATGGTATAAATTCTGATGCAAAAGTCAAAGTTATAAAGCTAATAGATTGTTCATGTGTATCAAGGAGATGCCTACTTCCTCATTAATTAATTGAGCTAACAGGTTGTCCATATGGGTCAAAGAGAATTTCACCTCGCCATAATTGTATTAGGTTTTATTTTCCACTACTTAGTTAGTTGGGTAGTTAGATCTATTATTATAATAATAGAGACTCATTTAATTAGTTATTTCAATTATTGTATCGGGTTTTATTTTCCACTACTTAGTTGGGTAGTTAGATCTATTATACTAATAATAGAGACTCAATTAATGAGCTCATTTTGACTTTGTCCAATGGAACATTTTGTAAGCTATATAAAGGCCTAGCAAGCCTTCTCATAATATCAAGTTACTCATTTTGGTTTCTCTCATATTTTCTATTTTTCATTGTGAGATTAATTAGCTCTGAGTGATTTACTAGTAATTAATTTTAGAGGTGAGGCCCCTCTTTGAGCCTCACCTCCCAAGTACTTTATTTACATGTTTTTTTTGTCCATGCTTATTTTCATGCAGTATTGGCACGTCTAAGCTCCTCCTCTCTCGGCATTCATGCTTATTTTCATGCAGTACTCGGCAGAACTCTGGGGCCTAAGCCTGATTAAAGGCATCCAAGCGGCTTCTCTTTTAGGCCTCAAACAACTCATCATTGAAGGAGACTCTCAAATTATCATTAATATCGCCACAAAATCCTGCATGGCTCTGACCTTGCCAAACTCTCACCCAATTGATGCCTAATCAGTTATCTTGATCTCCTCAAGTCCCTTATGAAACCTAGCCTCATCTTTATCCCTTCTCATGTGCAAAGAACAAATAACAAGGTGGTAGGTAAACTGGCTAACGAAGGAGAAGCGCTTACGAACAATGATTTTTTCTTAGACACTCTCTCCCACCCCAGCAATCCCTTTTTCCAGCAATGCCTAGCTCTTGAAGATTCAGACTTTCCCTCCCAGGATGGGGTGCCATGCGTCTCATCGTGCAATTAACCACCACCCAACCTATCGCCTCTCCTCCCAACTTCATTTAACGAGGAGGCCATTCAATGCAGACTGGTGTGATGGGAGTTTTCACCGCATGAGGTTGATGGAGATCTGGTTGATGAGATGGCCGCCGAAAGTATTTTGAAAGGGTATCGTAGAGGACAACATCCCCTCTGCGGTAATTACACTCTTAATGCCTCAATTGGTGGATATTTCCCTATACAGCTCCGACTGGGGCTATCCCATAGATGAAGCCCCACTGATTCCCCCCAGGAAACCATTCATATCCCAGAGGTGACTCATGATTCCTCTCGACCTGAATTCTCTGAGGAGCTTCTTACGTTGATCATGGACATTTGTCGAGATGTGGCAAAGTTGTTTCAACAGGAGCGTCTCGATCGTCGCTTGGACTTTCTTTATGATGCACTGCCAAGTGACCCTGCTTCCATCCACTGTCCGATTTGTCGCCAACCTTTCAATATTGTTCCAACCTGGCACCAGCATTCTTTTGGAGGCAACAACGCAAACACTCCTGGTGCTTAATCCCTCTAGTTTTGCCTATGTTTTTTTGTTGTTTACACGCTTATTAGCACTTTAGGAAAGTTTTTATGGCTTCCCAACCCTCCTTGTATTTTCGGACATAGAGACAGAATGATCTTTTTTCAGAACCCTAGGGATAGTTCTGGTTTCCATATTTTTTGGCAGATCGCTTTCAAGGTGTCCAAGACTATATAATATTTACAGTTTCTACAGGCAATACAAATTTTAATTTACAAAAAGATATATGGAATGGTGGGTTAACCAACAAAGAGATAGAGCTACTAACCTTAGCCAATCCAGTGGATTACACCATTGATGCAGCCAATGAGTCAATTTCCCTATAAGAGATGCAAAGGTCTGACCAACTGCTTCCCCACAATGCTTCGTGGGTAAGGCACGTGTCCATCATGCATTAACATATTTCCCAAGGCAAAGAAATATCAATTAAAATCTTTGGCAACATTTGTTAAATTGGGTCTTGAACATCTTACGTGGTGTCATTCTCAAAATGCAACATGCAAGACATGGGTTGCAGGTAATACCACTCACCAAAGCAATAGTGTAGTTCAACCTACACCCGACAATGAATACAACATCCATTGTAGTTAGTATGACCAAGCAGTAATGCTTTACCAAAAATGACGTGACAGAAAAATTCGACCTGCTATGTATTTTATTATTTACCATAGAAAAACATCGCCAAATATGTATTTTATTGCTACTCACTCAACACTAGTAAAACAAGTAAAATCAACAGCATCCTAGAGATGTTTTAAAATTTCAGAATTTTAATTTAAGGAAGCACAATGCTTAATATGAAGCTTGAGAAATCCAAAACGAAAGACAGAAATTATATCATTGTGGAAAAATATATATCTAGTTTAGCACAACTAGAGAGTCGTGCGACGTAGAAATCCAGTTGTTATTAATACAATGTCTGGTCAAGATCATATTCATTAATTTGAGGCAGTTTTTGTTTTCAAAACACATCAAATTTATGCACCTAAGCGTCAACTCCTTAACTCCTTAATTTGATATGGACATAGATATACTTATTAGTCCTTAGTCCCTGCCTCGCCAGGGACTATAGCTTTCGGTCACGAGTCAAACTGCTCTGACCTTTTATTAATTCACCATAAATTTGCCAACATTTTCCAAGTTTTGTGAAACCTTTTACTAATTCACCGTAAATTTGCCAAACATTTTCTAGGTTCTGTGAAAGAAAAATATTAATTAGATATATTTTGAAACACAAATTTATTTTTTTATTAATCAAATTTCAAGAACCTAATTTTTTATTGGCTGAATATTGTTTTACGAGACTTTAATCCCCTGGTGTATCTCATTTTTTTCCCTGCATTTTCAGCTACAAAAAATGATTTAAAATCAACAAATGGTTATTGGTTATTTTGTAGGCTCTAAATACACTACAATTAAATATCTTAATATGCGACAATCTAAGCTCTTAATGAACGACAGTCGAAGCTCCACCTTCCTACCCATGCACAATATGTATGCAGTCGAAGCTCTGAATACACAATTGTCGCAATAATCGAAGCTCTGACCGCCTAAATACCTCCCCACCGTCTCACCACCTAAATGCCTCCCCATCGCCTCAATATCCAAGTTAATATACTTGAGCTTCTTTAGGTGTTTTGGTGGTTCTGAAGAGCAGTGGTGGTGAAGGTTTCTAGGTTGGCCTTTAGTGTTCTAAGGAATTTTTCGAGATGAATTCTAGAGGCATGTCTTCCTTCTGGTGCCATGCTTGCAACAGATTCTCGGCAATAGATGCCATGGTTTGCCCCACCTGCGGCGAGGAGTTTATAGAAGAACTAAGCGACGTCATTTCGATCTTTCCAACTACGAATGCCTTCGAGGACGATATCATGGCGGCCAGTCATAACCTACCTAATAATAACAAAATCCACAAAGGCACAAATCATATCTACGATATGATATTCGGACGGGACACAACTTTGCAAAATGGCGGAATGGAGTATATTTTTGGCCTTGATAGAGGAACCGAACCCAGCTCTTTGCTTGCAAAGAGGGACGATTATTTCATGGGCTTGGGTTTAGAGCAGTTGATCCAGCAACTCTCAGAGAACGATAGGTGCGACCCTGCAAGAGAGAGCAATGGCAGATTAACAACAAAAGCAAGCTTTGCTTCGTTTTACAAGAATATGAAGTTCTGTGGCAAATTTTTGTTATGGTATATTTCTCCCAATTTTTGATATAACTATAATTTCTCTGTACTTTAATTTACTGGGAAATTTTGATTTTAACTTTCAAATTGAAGGCATTACAATGTACATAGGAAGAAAATTTATGTTCATTACCTTGCACATCCCCAGATCGATCTTGATGTCGTTGTAATCCGTTTTCTCTTCTTCCCCACACGAAGACATTGTTTATGCAATCTCTTTTCCTTAGAAATCCCAAGAACGATCTCAACCCATAGAAGTTAACCTTCCTTCCTTTCTTTTCATCGGAGTTGTTATAATTATGTGGCTTGGTTCTCACTCTCTGGTCAAAATTTCGAATCCCATCAATGTCATCATATTTCACTGCAAGAACATATCCAACCAAATATTATTTCAATCTAATCTCTTATGCTTCAGACCTAATGATATTCAAACCTATTCGAAAGCTCTCAATCGCTCAAAAGTCTTGTCCTTAAAGCCAATGATCTTGCGTCCCTTAAATTGATATGTCAAATGAGCATCCCTATTAACTTTTTAATTCCGGGCCTGTAAAAAGAGTTACTACTCTCAAGCCTCCCAGTCTTGAATGTCTCTAAATATTTCTCTGGTTGATCTTTCTTTAGATAGTTTCTTTGACAACACAATGCACTTATTTCTTATTTTCCGTTGCAATTTACGAAAAATACTCTACAAATACACAAAGAACATATGATTTGTAAGAGCGGACTCCTCAAATTATATGAACCAGTGAGATCACACAATACTTAGAGGACACATTTATACAAATAATCACTACCTCCAACCAACCTTCCATACCGTGAAAAATTTTGGGATAAACAGAAATGTAGGCAATACTAATGGAAGCATTGGTGACATAATTATCATGTATTATGAGGGAAAACAATACTAAGAAACGTGTTGATAATGCTAACCAAAGAGATTTCTGGTGAAATTGTTTGTAGATGAACGACACTCTGTCCACATCTCTGTGTGTTGCTTGCAAGATGCTGAGAAATAAATGTAGAGAGAATTGTGTGCTAAGCGCCATATTTTCCACAAGAAGAATGTGACAAGTTCCTGTTGGTACACAGAGTGTTCAAAAAAGCAAATGTCATCAAATTACTACGGGTTTGTTCAATTGCTTTAATAGTTGGAAATGAAAAGGAACTGAAAAATCGGCTTATAATGTTGCTCGTAATCTCTAGTTCAGATATGGTCATACTGATTTTCCAGGTTTGAGATTAATAAATGTACTAAAGATGTGATGCTCCATTACAGGATCTTCTGGTTGAGCACAGAGGGGATGCAGTAAGTAGTATAGTGTATGAAGCGCGAGAAAGAGATAGAGATCTTGTCCACCACTGTTTAGGAGTAATTAACGATCTCCACATAGGAAGCAGACAATTTGTCTAAATATGGTTATGTGTGTTTATTTTCCAGCAAGAACCCAGACAAATCCATTAGTTCATGCTGCTCCATGTCGTCCATGGAAAAATCCATGGCAAGCGATTACAGGGGAGACACTGGTCTCATACCTGAATAAAGCCTATGCCAAAGTGAACTATACGATACTTTTAGCCCTTTAATTTACCTATTCCCTCTTAATTCTAAAATCTTTCAGACTTTTAAAGCATGAAATTAAATGAGTAAATCTGCTAATCCTTTCAAAATTGCAAGAAGATCCTTGCTTTAAAAATTTTATAAAATAATGCAATTTCCAAAAGCATTGAATTTAGCTTGTCTGGGAACAGTCGGAATCAGAAACACGGCACATACTGTAAATAATCGTTTTTCTCAAGCCAAATCAATACCGCTAAAATATCCGCACGTCTTTTCCCACAAACAGCCTAAGCAGTGAACAAATCCGGAATATCGAACGAATATAGAACATGTCTATGGGTCGTGCTATAGAACAGGTCGTTATTGATAATCAACTCTAAATCGAACACAACATAATTGAAGAAAACCGAGAGTCACCTTTGTCGTTGGGGAAAACCCTAGATTTTAAGCCAACCAACCCGTCCATTTCGTTTTGTATGTTACAGGCTGTTGGGCGAGCATTGTCTTTACTCTCTATGCTCTTGCTTGATACAGAATCTTTGGTTGGTTGGCTGTGTAGATCTAGATTTAAACTTGTGCGATAAAAAATTAGACAAATGCACTAGAGTTTAACTTGTGGACTGTAGATCCATCACACGTCCTACCCGTCATGTTTCAATCTTTACTGTATTAAATCTACTTTGTTGTTATCATAGGGTGACCTAGACATCTCACTATGTAGCTTAGGAAAGTCTGCATTGAATTATCTCATCTATTTGTATGTTTGTTTCTACCTGGTGTGCAGATAACACAGTCCCATGTACAAAACATGGAAAGACAACGAATTTGGCATCATTTCTATCCAGCATCATATACCTAGTAAGCTTTACTGAGCTGAAAAAAGATCACTCCTTCCCAACTGGTGGAGGTAGCTGGGCGACAGAGGCTAGTGGCTCTAATTCCAAAACAAAGATGCCATCTGGGAGGAGCTGAAACAAGATCACTCCTTCCCAACTGGTGGATGTACCTAGGCGACCGAGGCCAGTGGCTCTAATTCCAAAACAAAGATGCCATCTGGGAGGCATAGAGCAGGACTAGTATTTTCTTAAAAGGTTGCTAAGTGTTTTTTGCATGTAGAGCAATGGTTCTATGTTGCGAAGTGTTAAATGTCCAACAAACAGCTTTATGCATCATAGTGAAGTGTTTTTTACGAAGTTTTTCCAAATATGATTTTGAAATTTTTGTAAATGTGTAATATTTCTTGAGGGATGTTGTCACTTTAATGGTTAAGATTCCAAAGCCACATTTAATGTTTTAAATGATTAGATATTTTTTAAATATTTTTTCAAACAAAATCATTTAATACTGGTCTTTTATTTTTTTATTCAGCTTATGGTAGAATTTCTCACATTCTGTCGAATGTTAATATGCAAGACAGTCTGGTTTTTGGTTTGGTCATTATTAAAAAAAGGTGTGATGAATATATCACTATCTATAATGTTGTTAATAATAATACACAACCTTGTTTACCTGGGCAAGCGGATTTTACTTCTTATGGTTGAGGAATCGATACTCATGAAACTATCGCACTAATTATACTTTTAGTAACCCTAATATAATAGAATACATCATGCTTATGGCATGGAAGTTTTTGTAAACCTCGCATATCAAACTAGCCAATATATGGCGTCTAGAGTGATTTCAAAGTTTGATGAGAGGGTCGATAGAGACAGCCAATTATTCGACATAGCCCTCTGTTGGTTTATCTATTTCTTTGCTTGACTACTTTCATGTCACTTTGATACAATGACACTGTATTTTTTATCTTCTAACATTTGTTTGATTAAGCACATTAACTCTTTGGGTTATTGTAGTTAAACTTGCATTTTTTTCACCAAATGTTTTCATTTTCATGGTCGTTTCATTCCTGAGTTCTTTTCCACTTTTCATTTTCACGGTTATTTTCATTTCTTTGTTTTTTGAATTGTTACTTTTGGTGGTTGATATGAGCTTATTGTTTGATATACCGATATATATCAACCACATTTTGTGTTGTGAATCCATTACTTTTTGTTTTGAACATGCCATTCGTTCGGATCGAATATGTTATATCAATAATTTATGTTTTAGAATTTGGTAGTAGCAATTTGTGATATTCTAGTCCCCATTTTGTCTTCATCGTGTCAGATTTTGATGCATATATAGGTATTGTAGCTTCTTTTGTTGCCACATTTTCATTTCCCAAGTTCACAGAAAAACCTGTTATCTACAGCTCACCATGTTCTCTTACTTGGTCAAAGTAAGAGAAGAGGAAATATTTAAGATTGTCAACGAGGAAATAAGCAATTAAGCAAAGAGGTTTGCATAGTTGCCATTGGCTAAATCCATTGATGTTAATATCCACTGCCATTAACTTCTCAGATGCATCTAAGTACTGGCATACTCGTATTTTATGGTTTCAAGGTGACATGGTGAGACGAAGACTAACTACTTTGCAATTATTTCCCTTGTTTAAGTTAAGAATCCATTACTTACAATTAATTTGAAAAAACATTATATATCACAAACATATGAACATAAATATTTTAAGATTTAATAAAGTGAGGGCAGACACGAGGAAAGAGGACCAATCACGCATGAAAAATGGGTCAACTTTATTAAACTCGTACTCTTGAACTCCAACGGTCCCTGAAACTCAAGGAGATTTTCCCCAAGTTACTTCAAGCGATTTGACCACAACGATGACAAAGACAAGCAAGGGTTAGTGGAGAACTTGGGTAGACAATATACAGCATGCTACGCAGTATTGAATGCTAGGGCAGGTGGATTACAGGCCGTCGAATTTGAATTGCTTTCATATCCAACGACCTACAATCCACCCGCCATAGCATTCAATGTTCCATAGCAGGCTAGATATTGCTCACCAAGAACTTATGGACAACGTTGCAGCAGGTAACACAAGAATAAATGTCTCATAGGTAAAGTATCAAAGTACTGACAGTAAGTAATTAACTCTGAGGACCTTTGGTAGTATGAGAAATTAACTCTTAGAACATTTGGCGGTATCATGATTTTTTTTATTTTTTATTTTTTAAATAATTTTTATTTTGACAATTTTATATAAAACTATATTAAATTAGTCAATTTGTATAAAAATTTAAATATTATTTTTTAAAATTTTCAAAATTGTTTTTTAATTTTCAAAATATTCAATT
>ML804843.1:123656-147026 GCA_009831015.1 Picea engelmannii | reverse complement strand
TATGAAGTCCAATGAGGTTGGAACCACTCTCAAACATCCTGAAACAATTAATGGTAATGTTAAAAATTTAAGTAAAAGGATGAAAATGAAAGATAAAGGAGAATGTCACTTACCATTAATTACTAGGGTGGGTGAAATGGAGGCAGTGGGGACCTCTTCAAATAGCATTAATAAGGCAAAATAACCCTCAGTTGCACACCAAAACACCTTACAACTCCAACTTGCATGACAAAACATGAGCCATGTACTTCTCTGTCACTTAGGTTTTAGGTTTTAGGGGGTTTTAGAGGGTTTTAGGTTTATGGTACCAAACCGGCCAGTTTATGACAAAACCGGTCGGTTTGGTCATAAATTGGCCGACCGGTTCGGTTTATTGACCGTTTTGAACCGGTCGACCATCAAACCGGTCGGTTTCGGTTTCGATTCAACGGTTTTTAAAACACTGATATAAGCCTTCCAAACAACATTAGAAAGATAAAAGCTAGGAGCAACAAACAACATTAAAAAGATAAAACCAAGGAGCAACAAGCAACATTAGAAAGATAAAAGAGAGGAGCAACATAACTATTTGTAGTTATGTTCTTTTTGTCAATACATCTCTTTTGTTAGTTTCACATACTTATTTTTATCATTATTACTAACACGATTAATTTATTTTTATTGATAACATTAATATGAAAATCTCTCTCGATTTATTTATATGATTCTTATTAATAACATTAATCTGAAAATCTCTCTTAATTTACTTAAGAAATATGTTAATAAATTATAAGTTAACAATAATTATTTAGAATATATAATATTTGTTTATATGGAGTAGAGAAGTCAAATGATTTGTGACTGGGGGAAACCCTAGCCGCAGAATTCCGCATTCAAGTTTTTGGATCTGTTGCTCGAGCCCGATGGATGGGATTTATTTTCCGTCTTCTCTTTCTTTTGATCAGGTGTTTGAGCTTTCCTCTTTGCGTAGGTTCGGCTTTTTCTTTTGTTCTGGTATTTCTTGTGCCCAAGGAAGTGTTCTGGCATGATTTGATGTCGAATCTTTGAGGTGTGGGGTGGTTTTGCAGTGGCCCCCTAATGCTCGATTCTCCTATTCATGAAGGTGCGAGTGATCTTACCGGTCAAAGGGGAGGGTTTCGACAGTGGCTTTGTGCTCTTCCCTTCTTTCTTTTTGTTTGTTCTTTGTTGAAGCCAAGGTCGATTGCACCCTCCAGTTTTATGGCATTGTTTCTATGTGGGGCTTCCCCCATACCTTGCGGGCCTTCTTCTTGATTTGCCTCAAATGTTTCGGGGTTGTTGTCAGATTTTGATGCATACTCTTGCTTCTTGGCTCTGGCTTCAAATATTTTTGTGTCGAGTTTTGATATATTGTAGCCAGAGGGTCGGGTAGTTTTGGAATATTTCTTACTTTTGAGGAGTTTGTATGTCGCTCAGACCTAGTATGTCCCACATCTGGTTTTTCTTTAGAGGTTCGCTCGCTCTCGACAGGGTTTTTTGGGGGGGTTTGTTTTCTGCAGTCTGTGGTTCTCTTCTCCAATTTTTCTGGTATGTTCAAGGTTTGATGTATACATAGATCGAGATCCATGTGTTGGGTGTCGGTGCACTGATTTCCACCCCTTTATCTAATTGATGGTGAGGCTTATGCTTTGAGGTCCTTAATATGGGTGTGCAGTGTTGATTTGGTCAGTGGGTCAGCGCTTTGAGGTCCTTTTGGGTGTGCGACGTTTTGGGCCTCGCCCTAGCGATTGGTTTATGGAGTTGAATATGCCTGGTATTTTGCTATCTGGTGCTTTTGGTGTGTGGTTGCAATACCGCTCTGACCTGGTCCATCCAATTTCCAAAGTTTTCTTTTGGTTTATTTCTCTCAACGCTTTTCTCTCTTGGTGGGGGCTATAACTCTTGGTTGATCCCTATTCCTTTTTTGGATTGATGTAAATGCCTTTTTAATCTCTATTGCCTTCAGGCTCTATTCTCTTTTATGGCTTTTTAGCCTTTGTATGCTTGGATCTTTGTATCCAAGGATGAGAGATGTGCTTAAAGCCCCTGCAGAATGTAATTTGGTTATCTTCGAATGAACAAAATTACACTTTTTTTTTCATGGAAAAAAATAATAATAATAATTGTTTATATATTTGTGTTAGAAAATAAAAACATTTTATTTATATGGTTTCCTCGAGAGTGATTCACATTACCTTCCAAAATATATGGTTTTATGGGTTTTATTTATATAGTTTCCTCGAGAGTGATTCACATTACAACCAAAAAACACTCTAACAAAGTTTGAGGGTGGATTAGCTTCAACGACAAAAATTGAATTGACAATACAAAAGAGGGTGATTAGCTTCAACAACAACAATTTTAGTGATTTTGTGTTTAGTTGGAGCATATAATTAAATCCCTGGGCGGTCCATGGCCATGCTTAAAGGAATGCATGTATGTCCATAATAACATTAAAATGTTGTTGGACTAGTGTTTAGTGACACTCCACCAATTGAACTATGTTTAATGTAATTAGACTATTTCTCGACAAGGTGGGCAGTGAGCTCATACCATGATTTTTGGAGATTGTTGCTCATATATTATACAAAATTAACCACTCGTCGGATTTCGAGTAAAATTAAACAAAAAATATCCCTAAAAAAGAACCAAAACCTAGAATAGTTAGACTACGATGAAAATAAGTGTCAACCACCTATAATGATGACATTGATATACATGAATTGAGTTATGTTAAGTTTTTCTAATACGTTGTAACTCAGAATGAGACTAAAAGTGGAACCCATCCATAATGAAAACGGTTAATACTCCCATATACATAGGTGCAACAGAAATAGCATGATAACATCTTATATTGACAAGCATCAAATATCCTAGTTTTTCAAGGTTAAAAGGCAATATTTACAACTTAAGAATAATATAATATAAATTATAAATAAGTTCACATTTTTTTTCATTTATTAGACTTACCTACCGACTATTATGTATGATATACCCCATCAACACTCAATTTTAGGAAGCGCATAGCTTTTCTCCTCCAATAAAATAATGAGGATGATACAAAACTGGTTGGTTCATTCATAAGCCTTACAAGTTACATTGGGCAAGGGAGAGGATGGGATTGCTTGTTCGTAAATTACTTGTGGAACTGCATGTTGTAGGTGCTTGGCTCTGTTAGCTCCTTCAAAAGGTACCCAACGATTCAAACACGACATCTTTTATTTTTTGGTTAAGATTCTGGATTGTTATTGAGCTTTAAGAACTACATAGAATGTTTTCACACTAGGCAAACTTTGATTTATTTAGCCTGGCACTAAGCCTCAAGAACTACATACACTATTTTCCTATGTTGCATGGACCACCCTAAAAAACCCGCATACCCACCTCATTCCCACGTTTCGGGGACTTGGGGACCCTTTGAATACTTACCCAAATTGTTGGGGACTCCATTGGGAACTCGGGACCTTGTTGGTCTTACCCAAAACATTCAGGACAGATTTTGAGGATGTTCAAGGCATATTTCAGGGATTTTCTGGGCAGATTTTGAGGATATTTCGAGCATATATTCTCAATCCTAACAATCATAGAAATTGATGATTGGACACAATAAGATCATTTTTCCCATCCATTACTTTGGTATTGCATTGAATCTAAATCCATTGTAAAATTTGCAGCTCAAAACATGGTTTTTGTATGATGGGTTTCGATTTGGATTTCTAGGATTTCTAGTGATTTAAATATTGTATTTTCAGCAACAACGTTACAAGAAGCAAAGCTTCCATGTCAAAAAAACAAGAAATGCAACATTTCAAAGCGTTGATCCTCATGGTTAATGCTCTTATTCTTCTCATTTTTCTGGTAATCTTAGCTTTTACATATTGTACATGGGTTTCCAGGAGTCATTCAAGTCTAGTGCTTCCATCATCCCAACCTCAAGCATTGTGAAAACAATCAAATAGCAGTGAATTCGATTGGGTACTATATGTTTTAATAAATTCCTATTCAATCACCTTCTTAATCTAAAATATGAATCTAATCTCTTTACAAAACCAAGGTGTTTTACAGTGGTTTTCAACACAACCGTAAAAAATTGCAAAACCCACTGAGAAGGGAATGCCTTTTATGTTTTAACATGATCATCATTAACAAGAAATATGAGGAAGAAAAACTACTATAGAGACAATTGTCACTTAAGTTTTCTAAAGCTAAACTGCATTTTGCTCAAGTTTCCTAAAGCTAAACTGCATTTTGCTCTTTTCCACTAGCCAATAATTGAATGTCACTCTACCCTTTTTTAAATTGGTCGAGCTTTTTCAGAATTGGCAAGTGTAAGGGTTGTGCATAATACTATATAGTATAGCTTGTTATGCTTACAAGGTTGAAGCAATTACAAATGTTTATTGTAAATTTTAAAATTTTAATATATATATATATATATAATTGCCATCTCCCACCTGTCGTCCCTTGAAAAATTTGGGGGTGTGCTCTAGTTGTCCCGACCAACATAGCTATGTTCACACTGGCCAAACCATACTATTTTCTTTCTAGACTCATTTGTCTCACCTCTAGGATCTCTTATGTGTATAAACCATTTCCAATAACCACTGAAGTCACCCCATATGTATTTCAACCAAAATGACAATTATTGAGAATTATGATATAAAATGAAAAATATGAGAATTCAATTTGGAGCTTATATTAGTTTAAGAGCTAACTGCTCGCACTTGAGTCTTAAATTATTTAGAGAAGTTTCTGAGCGTTGATGTAATCCCTTTGGCATTGTTATACCTCCCATTTATTCCAAAATATCTTGCCAAACTATATTATAACTTATAAGTAGAGCTATAAACTAATATCAGTGCACAAGAATTCCATTTTGTAGAAAAGTTGCACCCACAAACTTGCATGAAATAGTGATTTTTTACACTGCTTGATATTACAAAAGGATGTGTAGACTGTGGACTTTGAGCACCCTAAAAGTCCTAATGAAAATACAATTCAAAAGTCAAATTAGCCCAAGGACAATTTGAATAACTCAAGCCATAGAGTACGAAAAACATTTCATAGGAATATTGCCCTAAACCCACAAGAAAGAAATACAAAAGCATTTGCAATTCTAATCCTCTATTCTATCCCACAGAAACCAAAATGAACTAGGAAATTGCAAAACTAAGTTGTTTGACCAGTAGAAATAAGGTCCTAAAAACCCAACATCGTTGATCAAAATTTTGATTTAATTCCGACTAAATTTGTTTTCAATTTTAATTCTAACAAGGGGAGTTGCAGAGCAACAAGTCCCTGCCGAGAAGGTAGAGGAGCTTGATTGAGCTGCAATGTGTTATCCAGTAGCTTGATTGAGCAATGTGTTATCCGCTTCTAAATTAGCTTGATTGAGCAACTTTGCACTATAGTTATAGAATAGTTATAGAACTATACTTAACTGAAAGCAGTCGAGGTGTAGTTTTGTTTATGATCCAAGGATGTAGTTGTTGAACCCCCTATGAATTAGTTCTTGTAGTTTTAGTAGTTGCTTGTAGTTTTATTTTTATTTTTATTTTCATCTATCGTACTGTATCGAAAAGAATGCATTGCATTCCCAGTGATATTCCCAAGATAAAAGAAAGGAACGAAGGGGCTCCCCTGACAACGAAGGGAGACGCACGAAGGGAGCACTCTTAAGATATCGGAAAGAGGTTTCCCCACCTACCTTTCCATCAATAGATAGATAGCCTTATCCCGTTTCTTCTTAAGAGTGTTTGTCGCTATATCCCAAACCCTTTTAAGAATGCATAGATGAATACCCTTATTTGGGTAGTAGTAATTCAAAAAATTTATGTTCCACCGGGTTTACCAACGAAGCAACAACGTGCGTGTCACCAAGATCCATTAAAATGGTGATAAAAACCCAACTATTATCCCACTGGTCATGGTCGAACACAATATGGCGATTTATCTATGTTGAAATCAAAGTGTATTCTAATTATTATTGTGGTATTAATCATTAATTGCGGATTGATCATGTCGACTATTGTAAAAGACCAAATCCCCTTTTGTGGATTGGTTAAAGTATAATTGTAATAGGCAGAATAAGAAGTCGACCCCAAAATATATTAAAGAGGCCCCAGAATATATTAAAGGTGGTTATAACCACCCAGAAGAAGAAGTCAGCCCTGCCAGTGAAGAGACACTTCCACACGTGCCAGAATCGTATAAATAAGGAGGTTGGCGCCACACTTAGACACACACTCACTTGTTCATTGAGAGACAAATTTCGGAGTTGCAGTTGAAGAAGAGAGAGAGAGAGAGAGAGAGAGAGAGAGGACTTTATGTATTTGTTTGAGTTATCTCTTGGCATTGTATTGGCCATCTATAATAAGGAAGTTTTGATGGGTTTTCTTCCCCATGAGGGTTTCCCAGAATAAATGATGTGTGTCTCATGTGATTGTGTATTTCTCAGTGATCCTATCTTATGCTATTGTTATCTAGTGAAATGCAAAGAACTCTAATAATAGCTTAAACCTTAACAATCTAATTCCTCTAGAACCCTACTGAAATCTAGTTACCACTATGAATTTTGACAGATTGGTCCATTGAGTGAAATGTTCATGTAGATGCCTCAGGCATAGCATTAGGAGTCGTGCTAGCACAACGCTAAGGAAACCTCGACCACCCAATCTATTTTACAATATGGAAGCTTTCTTGAGAAGAATGCAACTACCCCACAACCAAACGGGAAGGTCTTGCCATGGTTTATGCCTTGCCAAAATTATGACATTTTGGGAGGCCATTTCAAGTTCAAGTTTTATACAGAAAATTCAACAGTAAAATACCCAATAAACAAACCTATGCTGGAAGGATGCATCTACCATTGGCTCCTGTTGTTCCAAGAATGAAGTTTTTAAGTAGTTGTCAAGCTACGAAAGCACAACGTTGGCCCAGATCATCTTTCAGAATAAGATCAGGAGAATTCGAAGGATTAGTAGATGATCAACTGTCGAATGCTTATCTCTTTAGGTTAGAAATTGTACCCAACTACCAGGAAGACATAACAATCTTCCTAACTACAGACGCACCACCACATGTCTTTACGACCGTGCAAAAGAAACAACTATTCTCTAGAGTAATAGATTACCAGTTTATTGTGGGAAAATTAGACAAACTATGCACAAATGGCATAATCTGACATTGCCTTTACCTCAATATCTAGATTACAGAAAAATAAAAATTTAATTTGCATTTTAATTTTTTTTCCATTTATAAAATAATAATTTAAAAAGAGGATTAACACAAAATTAAAAAATAATTATATAAGGACTTAAGGACACATTCCTTAAAGCATGCAATGTTCAACAACGTGTCCATCTAGTTTGCCTCCATGATCCCCATGGACCTCCTCCACTTGGACTGCATCCATCACAGTGACCTAGGTTCGATGCCCGCCTTGGCTCTGCTATCGCTCCTTTCCTTTGCGTATGAATAGCTCTGCTCAGATAGGCCCTGGTTAGCTCTGCTCAGACCTTAGATTACTAGCAGGTTGGTCAAAATTGATTATGGGTAAGCAGATTGCTTGAAGAAAAACATGACAGAAATTTCGAGCCAATACGCATTCCACATCCAATACGCTGCATCGGTTCATGCAAAAAAAATGAAACCAGCGCGAACCACTTCTTCGTCTTTAGTCTTGTAATATCGTCCACCCTCGCCTGATTGAGAGCTTTGACAACCGTAAAAAAAGAGTAGCTTCTTACATGATCGAGATTCATCAAGTGGATAAGTAACTAGTGAATGCCCCGACATAGGCATAGCTCGTTGCCTGAGTGAAAGCATCGGATCCATATCCAGATACGAATATAGAAGTTGCCAGTCGGAGATTCAGTTGAAGCGAAAGGAAAGGCAGGTACAGTTGAAGATTCAGTTCCAAGTGAAAATGCAGATCGAATTCCAAATTGATATTCTGTCGTTCACAGCATAAACAACCCTCACAATGAAATAATGGTAAGTCGGCTCTTTAGGAATCGTTAACTTAGGTCCAGCAAAACTATGACAAAAGCGAATGGAAGCCATAGCAAGCCTAGCACCTCTATTGAGTGGAAGTGTAAAAGGTATATGTGAAGCTTGTTATGTCCCTTCGTACATATCTGTTATGGGTAAACTTATCTCAGAAAGGTTCAATTTGTGTATAACTCGTAATTTGATGCAACAATGAAAATGTGAAGCGATACGATAGTGGTATTTTGAGGAATTGAGGATGGGGTGGGTATTCTCCCTCGCTTCCGGTCCTGTCCTAAGCTCAGAATATTGATTCTTGTAGCACCAGAGTAGGTCAACAAAACATGACTGGCAGCTAGTCCAATAAACGAACCGACGAGTTGGCGGTTGGCAGGAATAATGCGTAAAGCTTGTATTCTTGGAGCTTCCCCTGGGTTCTTGGCCGCTCCCTACTGGTGCTAGCAGCAGTCAATTCCTTCTGGTTGGTGCTTCCAGGCCTGAAGTGAAGGCGGTAAATAGCTAGTATGTCTCCTCACGTGCCTTACGATGCTAAGAGTAGTTGGTTCCTCTAGACACCTACATCTCAATGCGCTAACTAGATAGTAACTGGCTGGCTTGTTGTGTGGTCGACTATGGCTCCGCTCAGCAGTCAATTCCTTCTGGTTGGTGCTTCCAAGCCTGAAGTGAAGGCCGTAAATAGCTGGTATGTCTCCTCACGTGCCTTACGATGCTAAGAGTAGTTGGTTCCTCTAGACGCCTACATCTCAATGCGCTAACTGGATAGTAACTGGCTGGCTTGTTGTGCGGCCGACTATTGCTCCGCTCCAGAAGGGATCGAATCAATGGTGGGTAGCTTACCCTACTCCACCTGAGCTGGGCTATAACACCAGAACTATAAATAAGGTGACGAGGCGGGGCGGGGCAAGGCAAAAAGCGTAGATGGAGTTATGAAGCATGTCAGTTAAGAGCGGCTTAAGAGGGGGGTAAGAGAGTTGATAGGAAGGAGAAGAATGGGTGTGTCTTCCGTATCGAGGCATTGAAGGCCATTGCCAACAAATATATTTGAGACAGAGCTTTGCCCAGACCGTAGTAATGAGGAAAGTCTACAGTGACAATTTTGGGTAATAATCGCAGTTGCAGTAATAGTAAGTGGTTGTCTTGCTTGCAGTAGTAGTAAGTGGCTACATGCCTAAGCATGTAGCTTTGCATGTTGCCTTAGGTGGCACCAAATTTTCTACAGGCCATTATGGCCTATGCATTACATCTTAACATCTAATGTTAAGAAGTAATGCTAGACTCATTCCTAGCATTACTTATTTTCGCAAAAACTTAGCAAAAACGAGTATGCAAATGTATGACATAACCTAAGCTATTTTCTTTGTCTGCCTCGAGAAGAGGCCAAATAAGAGGTCGAAAGCAAAACATTGGTTAAAACATATGAATTTCCAACTAAAAATCGTATGAACATTAAAGACTTTGGTTAAAAGAGTAAAAATTTATTAAATTTCGTGCCAAATAAATAGAATCCCTGAAAATCAATTATGAATAGTCCCAAAGCGCAAAGGGCAGGGACTAATAAGAGGTCATACAAAAGTACAGGTAGGTCTCAAAGGAGAATAAAAAGTAAACACAAACATAATATTACAAAAATGATCTCAACAAATCCACAATGTTTCCTAATRGTATCTTAMAAGTTAAATTTTCGACAGTAGATGATTACTCTTTATTTTAAACCAAAATTATAAAAAAGGAGATTGCGTTATTGYACTGACRGAGCAGGAGTCAAGAAGTGTACCCTTGGTGTTTTGTTGCCARCTTTTGGCTGGGAATGTATATGTCTAACTATGAGTTTGATACTCTCCCTCCATTACAAGACATTGAATGAAGATGTTTGATCCTTGGCACAAGATATGTAATAAATTCAATTTTACAAAATTGCACTATTTAACTTATAATTTTCACCAAGATGTCAGTGTTCATCCTATGGAAAACATTCCAAGACTGAGACTAAAGGATACTGGTCTAATGAATATGGAAAGAAAATCAAAGAGACCAGCTGACAAAAGGACTTCATTAAGAAAACAATAGAGAGAGAAAAGAACAAAATAACCCCTTAATTCTTATTCGTTTTCTAAGTGTAGATTCTTAGCAAGCCTAAGACCTTCAAAGGTCTTAGCACTATTAGAACTACATAATAATGGATAAAAACAAGCATTTTGATTTCAAATTCACAGTTTCCAAGCCAAGGATTTCAACAAATTCAGTGCAAGAAGCCATGGATTCAATTGGCCAACAAAAACTAAAACACAAAAGCCAACCTGTAAGGAATAATGGACGTCTAGTTTGTTAAAGAGGATCAAACTTGAAATTGGGGGATGTGAAGGAAAATGATACCACAAAGGCCATTATGATGTTACTGCTACAACCTGTTGCTCTGGAAATAATGCCTGTGGCATTTATTTTGTCCCTCTATGCATTGAACAGTTATGGCACCAGCTAAATTTAATCCTAGATTTTTACAGAGGAAATATACAACACTATCAACATTGCGAGCCCAAAAGTTGCAAGCTAAGTTTATCAACGTTCAATGCACTATACCTGTGTTTTTATATGAGCAACGGTATCGAGATCCATGGTAGTTCTTAAAGAAGAAGAAGTGCACCGTGATACATGGATGAAGAGCTAGGAGACAAGGAGGTGACTTGGCTTTACCTCAGAAAAGAAATGATTTCCTGCAGAAATCCAGATTATCAGAGTTAAATGATGGATTCATAACTGCACTCTTCGTGAACACAGCTATTATATGGATGCGTAGTGCCTGATACTGAGACTGAAACTGAAAGTGGGACTCCATCCATCCACATGGAAAACCCTTACCTGGTGTCATGGAACCACCTATGGCAGATTCACTTGACCATGGGCTCCAACTCGGTCTATATATTTTACTACACTATTTCTTTAAACCCGCTAACTCTATACTCACTCGATAACGAATGGGAAAGTCGATTGTATATTCAACTCTTGAGTTTCAACATAATGTATAATCATTTTACAGAGAGAGAAGACGTTAAGGTGTGGTAGAGGGGGCCCTGAAATCTCTGGATGACACTCCATATCTCAACTTCTCACTGGAAAAGCACGTCCACTGTCTCCTCCTCTCCCTCTCACCCTCTTTTATCCACATTCATTCCATTAGACAAGTGGAAAATATATATCAACTGCTATCCAGCGAGGAAAGATCTTCATCGTCTCCATGTACTATGGTGTCTTTGTGAAAATCAATGGAGTCTAACTACTTACATCGGTTAAATCCTAACCTGTGTAGAAGAAAGTGGGTACCTAAGGGATGGTGAGATTTAGAATTTGGTTAAGAGGAAGGGAAGGTGTTGAAAGGCAATAGCTCAAATAAAGGTAAGCTTTTTAAATTCAAATCCCAAATAAAACATTGATTAATTATTGAGTTTAAACACCCCAATTAATATATTTAAAAAATCTAATCAAACATGAGGTTGGACTGCATTTTTCTTCCTTCAAGTTTGTATAACAGCTATTTTATTTTTTTATAAAATACAACAGGGATATTCTAATTTTTTTATAAACTACAAAAGTTTGTATAACAGCTATTTTATTTTTTTATAAAATACAACAGGGATATTCTAATTTTTTTATAAACTACAAATGTTGGACTGTATTTTTCTCCATTTAAGTTTGTACAACAGCTATTTCATTTTATTTAAGTTTGTACAACAGCTATTTCATTTTTTTATAAAATACATGGATATTCTATTTTTTTATAAAATACAACATGCATTCTCTAGGGGCTCTGGGAGTAGCGCTGATAACAGCTATTCTATTTTTTTATAAAATACAACATGAATTCTCTAGGGCTCTGGGAGTAGCGCTAAGTGCGGGATAAATGAGAAGTACCTAGTTAGAGTTGACTTGAATTTTTGGCTCTAACAGAATCTGACATCTTCACCAGCGCTGCTCCACAATCTTTCTACACATGCACACATAAATATATTAAGCCATTGAATTGAAAATTAACACACAGATGTAACAAACTGCATATTCAAATGAACCCCAAAAGACGCTGTGCATACCTTCTCCACCCACTGCACAACATGTGACAAACTGCATATTCAAATGAACCCCAAAAGAAGCTGTGCATACCTTCTCCACCCACTGCACGTCATGTGGAATGTGCATCAACCATGGCCATGGGGTAAAAAAAAAAGGCAACCATCACCTCATCTGCTAGTAGAAATCAAAAACAAGCAGTTAAAAACCGAAGAAACAAAACAAAAAAGAACTAACATACAAGCCCAACAAAAATACCCAAAAACACAGTTTAAAAAAAACACCGATATAAAAACCAAACAAAAAAAACCAGAAACACATTACAAGCAAAGAAGAAAAATAGCATGGCCATGCTCGGATTCTCAACTCAACAAAGAAATAACCATTGACATAGCAAAAACAGGAATAGAAGAAATAATTGTCAGTGAAATAGAGAAAAACAAGAAGACTCAACAACCCATCACCCTCTCTGCTCTGCACTGCAGTAACAGTCTTTTCTACTTTGCTCAGTTTGAATACAGAAAGGAGTAGTGGTATACAAAATGGAAGAAGATAGGCACATAAGTATTTACATGAACAGAGGTAAATCAGTATATTTACATATTCAATACGTATGAGGGAATTTACAGAGACGGAATCTGGTGGCCTCTTATACAGAACTCCCATATGCTCACACACAACATGGCCTCGGTGAGCATGTGATCGAGTCCATCAGCTTAGGGTTTACGAAAACATCGTAGCATTCGCACACTAACATATTGGCATGGGGTTACAGTCCACCTCCTAACATCCGCTAAGGACGACTTTTTCTTCGGCATGTTTTGACAGGCTCTGGCATGAAGTCCATCCGCCCAGCTTTTGCAGAGCATTGATGGATCGGCTCGGCTCGGCTCTGCACCAACAAGCCCTTCTCTTTTCTCAGCTCTCCTCTCATGGGAGTCCTCTCCATTGCTGTCCCCTCACATTGACTGCTAGGATGGATGAAAAAATGCCATGCCACACTTTGTTTATTGTTTTCGGCGGCCAATATCGGATTGCCGCAGCGGGTGGTATATAGGCTTTTTCTAAACTAGGGTGGCGTGCTTTTTCAATGCACTCTTTCCCACACTGCAGTGCATTAATTACATCTTTTTATCTTGAAATTTGTGCCAACATTATTCCCTTATATCCACACCGCTGCGTTGGCCGGGTGACCGTTTCCAAGTTCGTTGTGACGATTGTAAAGTTGACTACCTAAGCGTTTCTCTACATTTCAAAATTCCATAATAGTCTATTAGGTTTGTGATACACTACATAATAGAAAAAAAAAGTAAACAAGCATGGCTGGGTAAGATTTGAGATTACTTGTGGACAAGCTAAAGAAGTTGAAGGAAGTAGTGGTTAAATGTTCCATTGCGATAATGGGGAGGAGAGTCATATTTCCTCTTTAAACATCTTTTGACTGTCATCGGCCTCTTTTTGTCAGTTTATGGACTGTGTTTTTTACATATTACTCTTATGATTTGTATTGCTCTCAATGAGTACACATGCACGCGTGACTCAAGCTAGTATTGTGGTAGGTTTTATATATCGAGTTGTACGCCTCTCTATGGTCATTGAGTGAACAGTTCATCTCTGAACATGGTTGTATGCCTCTCGACAAGTTGTTGCCACTGTAAACAAGTTTATACGCTTTATAAATTTGAGAAAAATTTATTCCTGGAAAAAAAAATGGTAGATTGAAAAAAAAAAAAAATCAGTTTGAATTCTTGGACCTTAATCAAAAATTGAATGAGGTTTTTATTAAGTGTTCTACTTAAATCTTTTTTACAGAAGATAAGAATTTAATTATTTTTTATGAGAAGTGGAAATTTAAGATACTAAAACTTGAGAAATAAACTTGGCGCCTTAGAAGTAGGGCTATATGGTTAAAGCGTGGTGATCAAAACACAAAATTTTTCATAAGTTTGTTGAGCACCAAAGGGTAACCAATACTATTTCAGACATTGCGGATTTGGAGGGCACAAATCAATGTTCATATGCAGCTTTAAGGTCTAAAGGTTTCAATTATTTTAGGTCTCTTTACAAAGCCACTGAAAAGGAAGACACCCTAGCACAACTTCAAGTGATTAATGAAGTGCCACGATTCTTCTCGGATGAAGAGAGCAATGAATTGGGGAAGCAGATTACCCTTCGAGGGGTTTGAAAAAATTGTGGAAATGATGCAAAATTACAAAAGTCCTGGTCCTGATGGGTGGACACGAGAATTGTTCCATCACTTCTTTGATATAATGGGTAGTGACTTGTTGGTTGTGGTTGAAGAGTCTAGGCTAACTAGCAGGGTTTCTGGGTCATTGAATGTCACTTTTGTGGCTCTTATCCTGAAAGAATCCAACCCTGTTTATTTTAATGATTTTAGGCCCATTGCATTATGTAATTTTGCCTACAAAGTTATTTCAAAGATCATTGCCTCCAGGTTAAAAGAAAAGTTGGCATCCTGCATCTCTGAGGAGCAATTTGGTTTCATGAAAGATAGGTTAATTTTTTATGTTCTAGGTCTTGCACATGAATGTATGTACTCTGTCAAAACAAAAAAGATGGAATCTCCGATATTGAAATTGGATTTAAAGAAAGCTTATGATAAAGTTAGTTGGAATTACCTTAGAATGATGTTGATTCAAATTGGTTTGAAGTGGGAGGTGGCGCAATGGATCATGGGGTGTGTTACTAGTGCCAATTTTGTTGTCTTGGCTAATGGTTCTCCAACTGGATTTTTTTTAAGCTACAAAGGATTGAGGCAAGGCTACCCACTTTCACCGTTGTTGTTCCTTTTGGTGGTGGAATGTCTCAGTAGGTTGATGAAGAAGGCTTGCTCTTTGGGAAAATTTTCAGGGATAAAGGTTGCAAAAGGGGCCATCATATCACACGTGTTATGTGTTGATGATGTAGTCATTCTAGGTGTTGTCTCTGTAGAGGAATGGCTTGAGCTCAATAAATTATTAACTAGTTTTTCCCTAGCCTCGAGCATGGAGGTTAATTGCCAGAAATCATGTTTTATTGCACATAATATGGAGGAAGAGTTGTTGGAAAGGCTTGAGGAGATATTTGAAATCCCTATAAAAAAAATTGATCGTGGGATGAAATATCTTGGGTTTCTTCTGAAACCAAATGATTATAGGATACCTGATTGGATTTGGCTTCTTCAAAAGGTTGAAAAGAAAATTAGGCATTGGACTTTTAGGTGGCTTTCATTGGGTGGAAGAATGGTTCTTATTAAATATGTTCTTTAAAAAATGTCGGTATTCTGGCTCAGTTTAGCTAAGGTTCCTACAAAAATCAAGCACAATATTTGTCAGATTTTTTCTAGGTTCCTTTGGAAAGGAGCTAGGAAGGTATCGGGTTATCATTTAGTTAGTTGGGACATGATTTCCACACCAAAGGTCCTAGGTGGATGGATTTTCTGAAACATCCATTGGATTACCTAGGCTATGGCTGCAAAATTCCTTTGGCGAGGTCTGTTTGGTACTGGTATGTGGAGCAAAGTATCAATAAAAAAGTATCTAAAGGGACCAGATGTGATCTTGTGATTGCATACTGAAAAGTACAATTATACTGTTGCCTCAAACTTTTGGAGGAACTTCTTAGATACAATGCACGTGCTGAAGAGATGGCTAGTGTGGTCAGTGGGAAATGGGGCTCGAGTTCTGATTGGCCAAGATCCTTTTTCTAGGAAGTGGCTTCTCCTACAAACTCTCGGATGCTCTCATTCAAAATTTATGGGAAAAAAAGATATACTCTCTAACACATATTGCCTCATCCTCTTTGTTAAGCGCTTCAGACTCACAAGGTTGGATTTATGGTGAAGACCTCAGTCTAGATGGTGGACTGGTCGTGGAATGGAATGGTTTCTTGATGATGTTGAGGGGCACGGGGTTTCACTTAATAGTGATAAGGACTGTATTGTTTGGACTTGGAACCAATCAAAGGGTTCTATCACTGTGAAGTTAGCTTATGATGCTCTGGTCCCTCAATATGTGGCGGTGGAATAAGAGTGGTGGCACATAGCATTATGGAAATTGCAGGCTCCTGTAAAAATTCTTCTTTTTATTTGGTTATGCCTTCATGATCGTGTCCTCACTGGGGAAAACTCCAAGCTTATGGGCAATGTTGGGCCTTCAGTTTGCACCCTATGTCTAAAAGATGAAGAGACAACTCAACATTTTTTTTTACAATGTGAGGTTTCCCAGACCATCTGGAAGGAGGTTTGTGAACAACTAAGGATAAATGGATCCTAGAATCTCTCGTCTTTGACTGAAAATTTATTGTTTTGGTTCTTGACTTTTATGAGGAACCGGGTGGTCCCTCTCTTTGTTCTATGAGGCATATGGCGGTTGTTGGCCCTTGACCAAGTTTTGAGGATCCTCGGTCATGTTTGACCTATTTTGGGACTTCGACAGGTTGTCGAAGGCGGAGCGCAAGTCAAAGCGGAGATCGCGGGATCTTGACCCCTTTTTAGGGATTTTTGGGTTTTGGGCTTATGTAACGGGTATGGGGATGTCGGCCCATGGGTTTACCCATGTTTAGGCCCTTTTGTAATGTATAAATAGAAGTCTAGGAGAGGTGAGAAGGGAGAGAATGTCTTTTGGTACCTTGCTAAGTGCTAAGTGCTAAGTGCAAGTATGGATTGTAGATGCTTTGTGCATACTGTGTGAGACTTGTAGAGCTAAGTGCAAGTGATTGTAAGAAACTGTGGAAAGGCTTTGTGTTGTAACTCGAGGAAGGAGGATCTTGCAAAGTGCGTGCAGATCTCTTGTCCTATGCAGAGTAGGATCTTGCAGCTCTATGCATATAGCTGATTGATCAAGATAATAATATAGAAGAAGAGTTGGTGGAAGTAGCCCCATGCTGGGGGTGAACCTCGTATATCCTGTGTTGTGGTTGCTTTGTTCTTTATGGTTGTTCTCTTGTTTATGTGATTAATTGCTTAGTGCACTGATATATGCTTAGAAGAATCTAATATGATAGATTAGTACTGAATAATGTGAATGAATTCTAGATCTAATCTATGTTGATGTGCTTAGTGCTTGAATATTTCGGATCTATGTGAATACTGCATTGCTCTGTTATTAAAGTTTATCTGTGTTGTAAACTAAGGCTGGATATTAATGAACTATAACCGTTAATTGCTCTGTTAAGGTGTTGTAATCACATATCAGTGTCCCAACTAAGGTTGCAGACACTGGAGTCCTGCAACCACCCCTGCCTCTACCTCGAGTGAGACTTCATCTGCTTCGTAGGTGTTGTCCAAAGGGTCGGTAGTTAGGGTTTTGTTGGTGTGCTCTTGAGCGTTGAACCCTGGGTCTGCCCCTTGTGCCAGCAAATGGTTCTGTTGTCGGGACCTGAAACTGTGATTGTTGGGAACTGAAGTAAAGAAAAAGAAAATCTATGTGTGTAGATCTGCAGTGTAATACTTGACCTGTAAAGCTCTGTGCTAAGAAGAAAAGTCAGATCTGAAGAAAAGAGGTAAGATCTTGAAACTTTGTGCTTTGTTAAAGGTAAGAACATTGAAAAGTTTTGATTGAAAAGGTAAGATAAGTGGAAATTTTTGTTTCAAAAGTATGGATCTAGGTATGTTTGATAAATTTTGTCCTAGCTTGAAAAATAGGGCACAGCTAGATGAAAGAAGGTTTGATATGAGTAGATCTGATAGAAACAATGAAAGATATGTTATTCCTATGCATAGAAAGAATGTTTGGACTAACAAATGGATGCAGGACCCTAGAAAGATTTTTTTACAGGTTAGCTACTATGATCCTAGTGTGGAGTACAGGAAAGTCTGGGGATCATTTCAAAGAAAAAGAAGATTAACTCTTTGTTACAGTTGCAGAAGATCGGGACATCTTGCTAAGGAATTCCCTGGTAAAAGACCTAGTTGTTTTGGATTGCCCTAGAATGATTGCTAAGGTTGAAAGAATGAATATGAGACAAGATAACCCTGAGGAAGATCAAGAAACTGAGACCATGGCAGTACCCCAGAAAGAATCAGAGAATGTATTGATACAAATGAAAGAAACCCTGAATGATCACAAAAATATCAACTTATCTGAGATCTTCAAAGAAAAAGAGTGCATAGAAACAAGAATAGGAGACTTCGACATTGACTGTGTTCTGGATGAAGAAACACAGGTGAATATCATGACAGAAAGGACTTGGGAAATCTTAGGAAAGCCTGTTATGATTCCTTCATTGGGGGGAATAAGATTATTTAGAGGAAAGTTGATAAACCTATGTGAAAGACTCACCCAGATATCTATGAATGCTCATGGAACTCTGACAAAATAAGATTTTGAGGTTGTTAAATTTATTGAGAACAACGCCCCATTTGCTATATTATTAGGAAAAACTTGGATTGAGAAAGATCGGGCCGAAAAAAAAAAAAGAGGAAGTATTAGAACAAAAGAAGCAAGAATTAAAAGATTTCATGACTAGGAGGATAGCGCACTTGATTGAAGAATAAGAGAATAGATCAAAGTTGTTCAGAACCATAAACTTGAATGTTGAAGTGGAAAGACCACAAGAAGGCTCACCTAAGAGTATAGCACCCACCCCAGACAGAGAAGAAGTACTGGCCTTGAACTCTACAAAAGACCATCAACAACACGAAGTTAGTATGCTAAAAGGAGATAAGAATCAGAATGGAAAGAGGAATTACGAGATAAAGATTACAAGGAAGAAAGCTAGGAAGCTCAGTAAAAAGAGAGCAAAGATAGAAAAGTTGCATAAGGTTCTAGAAGGGACTTCACAGAAGGAAGGTTTGTAAAACTGGAACTTCGTCGAGATATCAGAACAACACAACATGGAGAAGCAATATAGCAATTGAAAGCATTATAACCATTAGCTTGACGCTCTGAATGGTTAGAACAACGGTTATGGCCAGAAAGCTCGCCATCAGACCGTTGGGGTCGCGTCGCAATGGGTGGAACCACATTAATGAAGGCCTCTTGGTTGTTGGAGAAGATTCATTACATTATGTCTACTTATTCCATCGATTGTTGCACCAAGAACACTTTTGTGAATTGTATCCAAGCCAACTCATTGCTACCGCGTTGTGTTTACTGAGATTGACACATGTTCTATTGCTTTGAGCATTCATTCATCGACCTGAGTTATCTGATCGAGAGCGTGCAGGTCAGATGAATTCAGCATTGTGGAGAAGTCAATCGAGGAAGTTTTAATTGATCTAATGGCAAAAAGAGTGATGTCCACAAGACTTCAAGCTTCATCGACGTGAGGAGTGCAAGCCTCCCCATTGACTGCTCGTGGATCCGAACCATCCCGACCTGCGACAGAGAAAAGAACCAAGCATCGAGATGACTTGGCGAACGTGAAGTTAATACCGACTATCATGCCCGACTACATCCTGCCTCTGGCTAGCGCGGTGAGTCATGACAGTGTCCCAAGAGACTTTGATTACACTATGGTTACTGTGTACCTCCCGAAGGGGATATGTGCAGTAAGAACGCAACAGGATAAGATTGCAACATTGAATTTTAGCGACTTCAACCTAGGAGACCGTAAGAGCTACAGTATGCTCGCTCCTTACAAGTATCTAATCGAGATGAAGGGGAAGAACTTGAAAATAATTCCCCAATCGTGGACTATGAACCTCACGCAGTCCACCCTCTTGAATTTAATGAAGATTCTGCACTTTGGAAGGTACCAGGAGATTAACGTGTGTGTTAAGCTCCTACTATCATGTTACTCTGGTGGATATCTCTAGATAGATAGACGCATCACAATCGATCTGACGCTGATCCATAGGATCACCAGATTGAGCATGCAAGGACCCGACCCACAAGACTTCTACCCAGGGAAGGCTACAAATTACGCATTGGCACAGAGGATCAAAGACACATATGGTGATGTAGAAAAGGGGATGTGAGGCTACAAGGTAGCTTCCATCCAGAATGGCGCAGTGCGCCTGGCCTACCAGCTAATCGCAGGAAAGATCGTGAGAAAGAACAGACCTACACAGGTCATAGGATTCGTTGTTGACCTCATTGGGAAATGTGTAGAAGGACTCCAGATGAACTGGGCGAAGTATCTAGTCAACCAGCTGGAACTGGATTGTCGCAAAGCTCAGGATTAGGGCTACGAGTTCCACTTTAGCTGACTCCTAATCCTCATAGCGTTTACTACTTGGGAGATGCCGGAAGGTGCGACCTTCCCGGACATCGAGTCATTCGAACCACTCGCTGTGAAGTTCAGCACGCTCTGTTACTCGAGCGATATGGGAAAACAGTGGCAATTGAATGCAGTATTCCATACATACTACGTGCAGTTGAAGAGGGCCATCGAAGTTGTCCCTCGCATGACGTCGAACACCCTGTACCAGTTTAGACCTCTCATGAAGTTTCTCGTAGATCGACACTTCATTTATATCATTGTGTGAGCAGATGAGCATAAAGACGAGATTCAGTCATACTATAAGCTCACATAGAAGGACATTGAAGAGATAACCAAGGACTGGTCAATAGACCTCTTTATCCCTGTTGACCCTACATAAATTTATGATCATGAACTAATTGGCAGCTCGGAGGCCACTCACAAAGAACACGACACACCTGGAACCAACAAAAGGAAGAAGACCGAAGAGGTACAAAACCTGAACAACACATCAGAAGAAATTGCTTCAGAATCACCAGGACGAGGAGGTGATGACGAAGTAGAGAGAGAAGAGACTAACGACAAAGAAGATCAACAGAAGCAAGGTGAAGTAACACCGCCTAGGGATCCCATGGACGAGACTGATCCCTCTAAGAAACGAAAGGTTTCCCCCATGAAACCTACCTCGAGGAAGAAATCCAGAGCTAGTAAAACCACGATGTGAATCATGCTCACAGTCGATGAATTCGACTTCATCATTGCAATTGTAGTAGATGCCTCGCATGACATCTTGCAGAAACACGAAGCTAAGCAAGAAGAGATGTACGACATAATTGAGGTTGAACTTAAGGGGGTCCAACAGGCCCTTCAATCCAGCCATGCAGTATCCACTGCGCCCCCGCCATCAGAAGCACCAGAGTTGGGAGACGAGCCTACCGAACTCTGCAGACTAGTTGATGCAATCAAAGTTCGCCTTCGTCGCGCACACGAAGAAACATACCAGGCCATAGAGGCCTTAATGCAAGTGCAAAAATTAGTCATAGAGCAACGTCGAGTTGCGCAACAAGAGTAGGTTGCTCTCCAGACCAAATTTGAAGAGGAGAAAGCATAAATCTAGCAAGAGAAAGAGTAGTTGCTCGTAGAGCAGCTCGGAGTCAAAGAAGCAGCCAGTAGAGCACTTCGCTCTGTGACAGGCTTAGAGCAAAAGGAGGAAGGCCCAGTGAAACAACAAGTAACACAGTTTGTTGAAGCCATCCAACAACTTCGATAAAGAATTGCAGATCTGGAGATAAGAACAGTGCCCAACACTCCGCAAGATGTACGAGATCAGAGAGAAGCAACTGCTCGAAGCGCAGTTGAGAAAATCAAGGCCCTCGCCATGGAGTGTAAACAAATAAGTGATCGCAGTGTGTAGACTTATGAGCGACTCACTGAGGATCCTGAATTGAAGGCATTAGAGTCACAACTCCATGAGGCAAAGCAACAAGCAGAAACAATATAGGCGCAGTTAAATCCCATGTCAGCAGTAGAGAGGATGAAGCGATCCTAAGAATAACGCACTGCTCAACAGCAGGTCCACACCATTCAGAACAAAGTATTGGAAGTGACTTGGAGACTCCAACTAATACAGGACGAGGCTTGTCAACTATTCAGAGAGATTGAAGGTCGAGGAGCAGAACTGGAGCAAGTCGTCACTACAACTAAACAATGCTTGGAGGGACCTGTCAACGAAGCAGTTATCCAAGAGTTCGTCGAGTAGGAGGCCTTGGCGCAATAGTAGGTCGAAGCAGCTCAAGCTAGGCTCGAAGCTTTTGAAGCAGAACTACCCAGATCAAAGTGACTCGGGACGAATCACAGGTGAGTGTTGGGGGCCTGTTGGCCCTTGACCAAGTTTTGAGGATCCTTGTTCATGTTTGACCTATTTTGGGACTTCGACAAGCTATCAAAGGCAGAGCGCAAGTCGAAGCGAAGATCGCGGGATCTTGGCCCCTTTTTAGGGCTTTTTGGGATTTGGGCTTATGTAACGAGTATGGGGATGTCGACCCATGGGTTTACCCATGTTTAATCCCTTTTTGTAATGTATAAATAGAATTCTAGGTGAGGTAAGAAGGGAGAGAAGGTCTTTTGGTACCTTGCTAAGTGCTAAGTGCTAAGTGCAAGTATGGATTGTAGATGCTTCGTGCATACTATGTGAGACTTGTAGAGGTAAGTGCAAGTGATTGTAAGAGACTGTGGAAAGGCTTTGTGTCGTAACTCAGGGAAGGAGGATCTTGCGAAGTGCGTGCAGATCTCCTGTCCTATGCGAAGTAGGATCTTGCGGCTCTATGCATGTAGCTGATTGACCAAGATAATACAAGAGAAGAAGAGTTGGTGTACGCAGCCCCAGGCTGGGGGTGAACCACGTATATCCTGTGTTGTGGTTGCTTTGTGCTTTATGGTTGTTCTCTTTTTTATGTGATTAATTGCTTAGTGCACTGATATATGCTTAGAAGAATCTAATATGATAGCTTAGTACTGAATAATGTGAATGAAAGCTAGATCTAATCTATGTTGATGTGCTTAGTGCTTGAATATTTCGGATCTGTGTGAATATTGTGGTGCTATGTTATTAGGGTTTATCTGCGCTGTAAACTAAGGCTGGATATTAATTAACTATAACTGTTAAGTGCTTTGTTAAGGTGTTGTAATCACAGTTCAGTGTCCCAGCTAAGGTTGCAGACACTGGAGTCTGCAACTACCCTTGCCTTTACCTCGGGTGAGACTTTATCTGCTTCGCAGGTGTTGCCGAAAGGGCCGGTAGTTAGGATTTTGTTGGTGCGCTCTTGAGTGTTGAACCCTGGGTCTGCCCCTTATGCCAACAACGGTACAGAAACAAGATTCTGTTTGAGGACTATTATAGAAATGATGTCAGTTTATGTTCTAGGATTGTGTTGGCAATCAAGGAGATGCCATGTGATAATAGAAGTGGAAATCTTAATTATCTTATTAATCATGTTTATTTTGAAGAGAGGCCTAAAGGTTTCTTTGATGGTGTTGTTGCAGGGGGTGAGTGCGGTGTGCGCATTGTTCTAAAATTAAGTGGTTTTCATTTCTATAGAGTTCATCTTGTTGTATGTGCAAGTACAAATATCAAAGTAGAGTTGCTTGGTTTATGGGGTC
>ML804843.1:72790-101153 GCA_009831015.1 Picea engelmannii | reverse complement strand
AAGCATCCTTAGTCTACAACCCTAAGGAGTTTCTTGGAGTGATAACACGTTCCATCCTGTGCTTGTCTACCTGTACCTTCTGCTAATTATGTGCCCTTTGCAGGTCGTCCTTAAGTTCTCTGAGTATATCCCGACTCTGTTGAATCCAATCCTTCACCATGGGAGCCTTGCTGTTGCCAAAGATAATCTCCACAAAGGAGAGGGGATAATAACTTTATAAGGCTCTAAATGGTGGCATACCAATAGACATACGATGGGTGATGTTGTAGCAATATTCCCCCAAATGAAACCACTTAACCCATGCCTTGTGCTGGCCTGACACATAATTCATGAGGTAGCCTTCTATCCACTTGTTGACTATCTCTATTTGGCCATTTGTTTGAGGATGATAGTTGGTACTAGGGGTTAAGGTTGTACCTACCAACCTGAATAGGTCCTGCCAAAATGTGCTCATAAACTTGTTTTCCTTGTTACTCACAATGGTTTTGGGTAAACCATGCAATCTGAAGACCTCCCTGAAGAAAAAATATGCAAAATGTGTTGCATTGTAGTGTGTGGCAATGGCAAAAATGTGCGCAAACTTGGTTAACTTTTCTAGCACCACCAAAATGCAATCTTTTCCCTGGGCCTTGGTCAATCCCGTGATGAAATCCATAGATATGCTTTCCCATTTGTGCTCATGGATGGGAAGTGGTTGCAATAATCCTGTTGGGTGGGTGTGTTCATCTTTATTTACCTGACAAATGGTGCACTCCTTAATGTGGTGCATCACATCTTCCTTCAAGCCCTTCCAAGTGAATCTCTCCCATACCTGCTCGTATGTCTTGATGAACCCTTGATGTCATGCTACTGGTCAATCATGGCATGCATGTAGCACTTTGGCTTTAAAGGCCGACTCAGGGACCAATAAGATTCAACCCTTGTAGTATATGATGCCATCCATAATTCTGAAGTTGTCATCTTTTATCTGTCCATCCATCAATTGCATGCAAAACTGTTCTTTGAGTATTCCACCAAAAGGCGGACCTTCCAGTCAACTGAGATGTCGGTCATGGCATAAACTGATGGTCTTCTGGATAGGACATCTGCCACTACATTATTCTTCCCTTTGACAAACGCAATCTCAAAATCATAGGCCTAGATTTTGCTCACCCATTTATGTTGCCTCTCATTTAAGTCCTTTTGATCAAGAAAGTACTTGAGGTTGTTGTGATCTGTCCTCACAATGAGTTTTGCCCCAACCAAATATTTCCTGAACTTAGCCAATGCGTGCATGATGTCTAACATCTCTTTGTCATAGATGGTGTAGAGAAGCTCAAGACCCCTCAATTTTTGGCTTTCATAGACAATAGGGTGCTTATTTTGCATAAGCATTGTTCCAATGCCCTCCCCCGAGGCATCACACTCCATTGTAAAGGGTTGTGCGAAATCTGGTAGAGCCAATACCAGAAAAGTACTCATCGGCTTCTTCATTTTTTCAAAGGTCAATTGTGGTTTTGGACTCCACTTGAATGCTCCCTTCCTTGTCAAAATGGTCAAAGGTGCGCAAATTTGAGAGAAGCCTTTGACAAACCTTCTATAATAACAATATATGCAAGGAAACCCCTTCAATTATGTAAGGGTTTTAGGTGTGGGCCAGTCAAGTATAGCTTGTATCTTCTCTTGGTGTACCTGTACCCCCTTCACCCCAATGATGTGTCCCAAATAAAGGACCTCTGTCATTCCAAATTCACATTTGGATTCCTTAGCATACAAAGATTTCCCTTCCATGATAGCCAAAATTTGCTCTACATGTTGAAGATGCTCCTCCCAAGTTTTTTTATAGATCAACAAGTCATCAAAGGAGACTAAGAGGAACTTCCTTAGTTTCTTGTTGAAGACACGGTTCATGCAATATTGGAAGGTGGTTGGCGCATTAGTCAGCCCAAAAGGCATCTTAAAGAAATCATAGTGACCATAGTGACATATGAAAGCAGTCTTGGGAACATCTTGCTCCCTCATCTTTATCTAATGATAGCCAGAGCGCAATTCAATCTTCGTGAAGTATACAACCCCATGGAGCTCATCCAATAGCTCATCAATTCTTGGGATGGGGTGTCTATTTTTTATTGTCTTCTTATTCAAAGCCTTGTAATCAATGCACATGCGCATGGTCCCATCCTTCTTTTACACCAACACTACTAAGGATGCAAAGGGACTCAAACTTGGCATAATGTGGCCCATGTCTAACAGTTCTTTAATGGCCTTCTCAATCTCATATTTATATTTCTTGGGGTGCCTGTAGGGAGTGGTGATGATAAGTTTCACTCCCTCCTCAAACTGTATGATGTGTTCAAACCCCCTATCTGGTGGTGCTCCTGGTGGTATGCGTTCAAAGACCTTGTTGTGCTTGTCAATGATTCTCTTCATTTCTGGTGAGTAGTGAGTATCCTCTTTCTTATCCACCTGAACCGATATTCTACATTCTACTGCATATGCAATGTCTTACCTCTTGAAGATGGCCTCCATGCACTTTGTTGTCACCACTCTAGAGGTGTTTCCTGTCATGCCCCCGGGAACTACCTTTTCCACATTTTCCTCTGTGAAAGACATCTCCATGGTCTTGTAATTGGTAGTGATTGGCCCCAACGTACTAATCCACTAAACTCCAAGGATGATGTTAGTGTCTGGAAGGTCCATTACATAGCAATCTTGTGCCAAATCATTCATGCCTAATGTAAGCTTCATTCCCGGAATATATATGTCACAAGGCATAGTACGCCCCCCTACTACCTCCACACGAAACCCTTCAAATTCAACTGTAGGTATGTGTCTTCTTTGCAGTAGGGCCGATTCAATGAAGTTACGTGAAGCACCCCCATCAATGAGAACTAAAACCTTCTGCCCCTGTAACACTGTTCACTGTTTACTGTTGTTTGGATATGTATTTGCAGGTTTACTCATGAAGTTGTGCATTAGGGTTTATATTATGGATATTATAGCAATGAAGAGATAACTTTGAAGCATATACCATAAACAAGACAATATACAATAAGAAACACCAATATAGAGCCAGCAATGCAGGATCTGACCTTTATTTAGATAGTTGATAGATCCTAGACCCAGAGATTTGCAGATCTGGAAGAAAACCACAATAATATCCAAACTGGAATGATAGTTGCTATAATAATAGCCAATACTAATGATAGTAGCCTCCAAATGCACTTAGATGAACTAGGAAGAGATACAAGATAGTTTTCCTTCCTCCCACAAATGCGATCCAGTCCTCCTAGCTGAGTTGCGCCCTCTTGGATAGTTGTAGATGCCCAATATTTCGGTCTCCCTCCTTAAGGCCTCCAAATGCTCTCAAAATTGTTGGAATAATAGATCGAGCAAAGACGAAACCCTTGGTGAAGCCTCAGGCTGAATGATGAGGCTCTGACCCTCCAAACAAACAAACCCCTAACTGGTTTGCGCCCTCCTGGATGACTGAATTCCCAATACTTTGGCCTCTCTCCTAGCGACCTCCAACTACTACCAAAATCATTGAGATGATAGATCGGTGCAATGCAAGCCCACTGGGGAAGTCTTAAGCTGAACAATGAAGATCTGAGCCACCAAATGATTGAAACCTCTTTATGCAATGCACCCCTTTCTTCCCCAACTCATGCTAAGCTCTAAAAAATAATATGATAGAGAAACCTCTTTCTGAATAGCTAGGAATGATGTCCTAGGGCATACAAAGAATACCCAGGTGTTCCTTTGCCCGAGATCCTTCTCCTCTCTTCAGATCGAACTGATCTCTACAAGATGATGCACCCTCCTGCTGGAAACCCCCTTAGGATGCGCATTGTCACTCCTCTTCCAATGGATATGAACTGTACCTATTGTAGATTGGTGTGGGAGGAATGTTGCACCTACGGGACCAAGCTTGGATCAAGGAAGGTGGAATATTTCACCACTGAGTTGATCTTTAGGGTTTTAGTCTCAAAACCCTCAAAACTGCTTGTGCTTAAGAGTCCAATTGCAAAATATGATAATAATCTAGAATCCTTAGAAGTGTGCCCTGCCTTTCTTTTATATTCCCGGTTTATTCTTCTGTTGAGTTAGTTAACCCCTAGGGTTAACTCCTAGATTTTCTCCACATGCTCTTTTCTTTCATTAAGTTACCTTTTTCTCCCAAAGCCAACTCAATAATATAATGTTGTGCTTAGGCAATGGCTTATGGTTGACTTTGTCTACATGATGCATGAGACTATAGTCTAGTGGGGACAACTAGACCACTGGGTCTCTCCAACCCTCAAGGGGAAGAAAACCCGACAAAACTTCCTTAATATAGATAGCCAATACAATGCCAAGATAATGAACCAGACAACAGAGAATATCCATCACTGAGCAACACACCTCTCTCTCTTCCTTCTTCCGGCAACTGGTAACTGCAGCTTCCTTCAATACTTGTGCACTAGATGAGTGAGATTAGTGTGTGTCCAAAGGAGGCACTGGCCTCTCTTATTTATACAAACTGGCAGGTGCTGAACAAGTGTCTTTTCACTGGCAGGGCCGACTTCTCATTCTGGGTGGTTATAACCACTTTAATATATTATGGCTGGGTCGACTTCTCATTCTGGGTGGTTATAACCACTTTAATATATTATGGGGTCGTCTTTTCATTTAGCCTATTACAATTAGGGTTTGACCAATTCACAAAAAGGGATTTGATCAATTACACTGCCTGACATGATCAATCCACAAAAGGGGATTGATCTAATAAAAAATAAATATATTTTATCTTTATGCACAAAAGGGGATAAGAATATTCTTTGCAGTTACACAATATTTTAACAATCCCTCTTAACAAGAAGGATATTCTTTATATTTTGACAGGTCACTAGAGGTCAACATCAAATAGGTAGCAGTATCCACTAGATAACATCATCAATTGGGCAACATCATCAACTGGGTAACATCATCAACTGGGCAACATCATCAACTAGGTAACATCATCAACTGGATAACTGGAGGAATCCACTTGGTCATCTGGCATCATGATCATTGACTAGCATATCTATAAATCATCGGAAGTTTTGTTCTCTTTATCTTCGCGCAGAAGATACTCTTTCTTTCTTTCGTCTTCATGCAGAAGATACTTCTTTCTTATCTTCACACAAAAGATATCTTATCTTCACACATAATATGTCTTATCTTCACACATAAGATATTCTATGAGTTTTTCCTTTCCTTTTATGTTCTCCCTTCTCTTGTAGTCATATATCTTAGCCATCCACTGGGGAGGACTACTACCATAGCTTCACTCCTAGTCATCCCACATGAACTAGAGAAGCTAAGATGCTAGCCTGGGCAAGACTAGACTCTCTTTCCATGATCCACGCAGGATTACGACACAAACCTCAAGAGCCAACTAACCATTCCACATGGTCAAGGTTTGTGTTCCAGGCTACTCCATCCTTGGCCAGAGGAGAGTATCTACCCACTGCCCCTTGGAGAAACATCCACATTCCTCCCTACGAGGGTATTCTAGCATGTCCCTAGAGTATCCAAAACTCAACACTTGGACAAAAGCCAACCTTGGAAAATTTCTCATTCCCCTTCTCTATGAAGGTCTCTTCTCTTTCTCCTTCTCTACGAAGTTCTACTTGTGGGATTGCTCATTCCTTCTCTATGAAGGTCTAGCTATGGGATCCAAAAAAAAATCTCTTGTGGTCCAAAATCTTTCAATGGTATAATACCATGCTACCCATCTGCTGGGCACCATCCATCTACTAGATAACTTTCATCTTGATCAAAATATCTGGGCACCATCCATCTACTTTCCTAACTGCATCAAATCACAATATTCTATTTCAAACTCGGAGACATAGCTCCCTCTTGCACCAAACTGACAGTTTCTAATCATCATCCTTGAAGTTCTCTTCTGTAATATCTTGGGTGCCTTCTTGAGTTCGCATATTTCTTTCTTTCTGTCTTCATACTGGATCAACCTGCTCCCTCTGCATCTATAAGAATGGCACTAGAGCAACCTGTAGTTACCTGCATCTCATCCACTATATCTGAGTATCCATCTTTTTCTTCATCTTGAATATTTCTGCTCTGCATCTTTAGGAGCCTCCTGCTCCTATATAAATACTGTATATTGTCTGGTCTTTACTGACTGTCATCATATCATACATCCTTCTCGTGTTGTCTAACTTCTGCAAATCATGGCATAAGTTCTTTCTTCCGAGACTTGTAAACTTACTTACAATATGATTTCTTTGTCACTCTCATGAGTGATCATACATGAAATAAATATTTTATCTCTTTCTTCATCCTCTTCTTTGATACTTCCTTCATAAGTCTACATAGACACTGAAATAAAACGAGGTTAATTCACATTCTCACAAAAATCTAACTTGTAATGATAAAGTATTAGAGTAAACAAGATACTAAAAATAAACATGAATACTTATCTTTTGTTTTTGTGTGGGGAGGCTCTATGGACTCCACCATTTTCTTTCTTTCTTCAGATCAACTATCTTCAACTTAAAGTACATAATCCATAATTTCTGCTAGAGCTTTCTTTGAGGGAGGAGATTCCTCTTCTTCTGCCACATGTGCTTGATACTTTCTTTTTCTTTTTCCTTGAGGACAGTCATAGGAAAAGTGTTCCAACTTTTGACAGTTGTAGCATCTGATATTTGAAACATCTTTCTTCTTGTCTGGAACTCTTATGGAGTTAGCTTCTTTACTGTTCTTCCTGAAGGAACTTCTTTTATTCGTTTGAGCTGTAAGAGCTTCCTCTTCATCGATAATTAATCTCTTATGTTGGCCTGCAAGTCTAAACTCTTCGTGTGTGCAATCCGCCCATAACTTATCAAACTTGGGTAACTTGCTTCTTGCACAGACCCCTTGTACAAAAGGAATCCAAAATGTTGGAAACCCATTTAGGGTTGTGGTTACAAGTTCTTTGTCACTAATGACATCTCCAATAGCTGCAAGTTGATCTCTGATCTAAGAAACTCTCATAAGATAGGATGTGACAGATTTTGAGTTGTCCATCTTCATATTACGAAGCTGATTTCTTAAGGTAAGATTCTGGCTAATGTCTTTGCTTTCATATAATCTGTTGAGTGCTTCATACATTTGCCTTGTTGTCTGTAGTTCGAATATATGAGGGATCAAGTGATCTTTTACTGAATCTAACACGATTCTCTTTGCTTTCTTTTCATTCTTCTTATGCTTGGTCTTTTGCTCTTCTTCATCTAGTTCTGGTACACCCACTGTAACATGTTCTAGGAGATCATTCTCGTCTAGAATTATCTGCAACCTATGCTTCCAAGATCTGAAGTTTCTAGATCCTTCCAGCCTATCTTCTACCCTCATGCTGGTAGCCATTCTTTCTTGTAAAAGAAACCCTAGCCCTCTGGGCTATAGAAATAATAAAAAAATCAAATTACTTGGATATGAAAACTGAACTCACCAAAAGATGCGCTGGACTGAGGCGAGTAGCTTGGTGTGTTTAGATTTCAAAAAATCCAACTTTTACCCCTCCAAACTTGATCTGCTGATTTTTGGACTGGTGCTTCTGGTTTTCTGGTACTTCTGGTTTTCTAGTACTTTGGTACACTAGTACACTGGTACTTATGGTTTTTTGGTACTTTGTGAAAACTAGGGTTTCACTTTTCGGGAGATCTAGCCACTGAAAAAGTGCGCTGAGGATGCCAAAATGTTCCTTGAGGTAGGGCGCACCTTTCTAGATGGATTTGAGGCTGAAAACCTTCTTTAATAAAAAAAACCCTAATTTTCATGTACGACAACAATGACGTTTTTCTTTTTCCTGTGAAAGATGCTCTCCTCAGCTTAGCTCTGATACCATGTTAAAGTTTCTTCTATTATTAGGTTACTTTCAATTTACTAGATAACAATAGCATAGACAGGATCACTGAGAGAAACACAATCACAAGAGTACACAAGCATTTATCATGGGAAACCCTCAAGGGGAAGAAAACCCAGCAAAACTTTCTTAATATAGATAGCCAATACAATGCCAAGATAATGAACTAGACAATAGAGAATATCCAACACTGAGCAACACGCCTCTCTCTCTTCCTTCTTCCGGCAACTGGTAGCTGCAGCTTCCTTCAATACTTGCGCACTAGATGAGTGAGTTGTGTGTGTGTCCAAATGAAGCGCTGGCCTCTCTTATTTATACAAACTGACAAGTGCTGACTAGGTGTATTTTCACTGGCAGGGCCGACTTCTCATTCTGGGTGGTTATAACCACTTTAATATATTATGGCTTGGCCGACTTCTCATTCTGGGAGGTTATAACCACTTTAATATATTTTGGGGCCGTCTTTTCATTTAGCCTATTACAATTAGGGTTTGACCAATCCGCAAAAGGGGATTTGGTCAATTACAATGCCTGACATGATCAACCCACAAAAGGGGATTGATCTAATCAATAATAAATATATTTTATCTTTATCCACAAAAGGGGATAAGAATATTCTTTGCAGTTACACAATATTTTAACAAAGGAAACAAAAGTGGCCAAGGTCATTGTTTAGGAAGTGGTTATGGGGTGGGCTCGGGGAGTGGAAATTGAGCAAGAGAAGAGCATACTCATGTGCTTAAAAAAAATAGCTCTACACTTAGATTTCTAAAAATATTGCTAACCCACAACTCACAACCGCTATGATACCATGTAATATTTGGTTGAAAATCCACCCAAGAATGCAAATGAATGAAAAAAAACAACCCACAACTCACAACCGCTCTGATACCATGTAATATTTGGTTGAAAATCCACCCAAGAATGCAAATGAATGAAAAAAAACAAAGCTAGAAATAAGAAATGAGCAAGAATAAATTGTATTATACTCAAGAGAATGCAAAACATACAATGAAAATGAGATGATCATATGAGAGTGATGGGTGAGTATATATAGGATTTATCGCCCAAGAGACTAAAAACACAACCAATATGGGATAAAATGAAAATGTCCCTAAGTAAGATAGATAGCTAAGAAAGAACTAGATAGCTAAAGAACCCTATTCACACTAACAATCACAAAGTTGTTGAGACAAATACAATGTAGAATAATGCTTAGTATCCAATGGAGCTTGTCCATAAAATTCATGGCCTACTGCCTCAATTAGAGCTTGGAGGGGTTCATCTACTTGAGTGATCTTATCACTATTTACAAGAGTCATTCCATGCTACCAACGCTTGAGCATGCTTTAAAAACCCCAAATTATTCTAAATGTCAATTCTTGCCATGACACCTTTTCTTTATGTATAGACTTTTGGACTTTAGCCCAACCATCGCAATAAGCAATAAAATCACTAATGTTCTAAGGACTCATATAATCAATATTTCTTATAAGGCCATTACTGGAATAAGAACTAGTGTTCGAACTAGGAGTAGAAATTCTTTAAATGCCTTTTCCTAATTTGGCCCTCTTTAATTCATAACATATTTGAAAAGCTATGTTATCCATTAATACCCATGCATGAGTTATTTCATGATTGAAATTAACTTCCCTTTGGATTTTAAATCTTAATTATTCATCATCAAACTCATTAGGACCTCTTCCAGGTTTAACCATCTTGGCCCTTTTTATCTTTTTTCTTTCTTGTAGCAAAAAAATAATTTCTTCTAGAAAATAATTATCTTTCTTTTATCTTTTCCACCTTTTCTAGAGCTTGGGAAGCAATATCTAAATTGTTCTTATTCATCTTATCTATTATAGCCATTTTAAAGACTAAAGTAATTTCATTTGATGCTTTCTTGAAAACGATTATAAGAGAAGAATATTCTTTTGGTCTAAATGTGTTATTTGGTTTAGGAGTTAGCATATCTTTGATATTAGACATAGTATTAGAGAAAATTGTAAATTGTTTCTATAATTCTCTAATTTATGTACTAAAGATTTGATTATGTTACCCAAACTTTCAACTTTAGAGAGATCTAGATATAAATCAGATAGATGTTGTTTAATTTGGACCATGTCTCTAGCTACATCATTTAGATTATGAATCATATGTGTAGTCTAGGAGTCACACACACACACATAGAGAGAGGGAGAGATTCACATATCTAGGATAGTTCACATAGAGAAATAAAATCCAAGGAGGTGTCTAGAGTTGAATATGCAATAATGGAATATGGTTTTCGCGACAGGCTTCTTTACCCTAAGTTTTTTACCCCACATCTTAGCACCATAAACGATAAGGTGGAATTGGTAGATACAATTTCTCTACTATTTTCAAATATGACAAATCAATCTTTAATATATATTTTATGAATAAAATTCTCTAAAAAACCAATAGTACAAAAAATAAATTTTAAAATTATCCTTTTATAATATACTATTTTTTAATATTTTGATTTATATTAATAATAAAATAGTAAAAAAATAAATTTAAAAATTATCTTTTTATAACATACTATTTTAATATTTTAATTTATATTAATAATAAAATAGTAAAAAAAAATTAAAAAATTATCCTTTTATAACATACTATTTTCAATATTTTGATTATTTTATAAAATGTTATTTGATAATCATTTTATTTTTTATATCATATTATTTTTTATTCTTTTAATTATTTTTATAACATTTTTTTAATTTTTTAATTTATTAATAATGCCATAACATCCGCACATATGCATTTTATCACTCTAAATCCATTAAATGCACATATTTTGACATCACGTGGGTTACCTAAATACAACATAATCTTTTAAAAAAAATTAATGGAATGCAATATATGAAGGTAAATACAACATAATCTTTAAAAAAAAAATAATAGAATGCAATATATGAAGGGATTATTGGACCATTCAATAAATATTAACAAATTTTATTATCCCTTAATCCTTTTAAATGCATATAAGTGATAGTTTCTATTTATGTATTTTAATATGTGTTTCCTTTTCCCTTGACTTAGTTCTGGTTTGTCCCTTCTTTGAATAGACGATTGAATAAATATTACCAAATTTTATTATCCCTTAATTCTTAGATTCTTTTAAATGCATATAAGTGATGCATTATCAAAATAAAAGGTTTTAAAATTGTTTTATTTTTATTTTTTATAACATAGTATTTTTTTATTATTCTTATAAATGTATATAAATAAGTAATGTAAATAGCTTCTATTTATGTATTTTAATATGTGTTTCATTTTCTCTGACTTGGTTTTGGTTTGTCCCTTCTTTGAATAGATCAATTGGTGCACTTTTATTTATGTAAGTAATTTAAAAGAAAAATTAAAAGAAGGTGGATTCAAAATGCAAAAGATATGTAATGTAAATATATTACGGTTTGTATGATTTGTTAGAATTATTTTCTAACATCCAAGGTTGAGTGGAGGAAACAATGGATAAAAAACCATTTGGAGGAGCTGCTAAAGAAGATCTAAAACCATGGAATGTGTCTCTATTTGGGAGAGGAAATGTGTCATTAACACCAAAATGAATTCATATGATTGTTTGTTCGATCTTTGGAAAAACAACATCCTTTGAGTCTTTAGGAAGTAGATATGTTCCCACACAATCTTGTTGATCTCAAATTTGACATTGAATAATTAATTCATCACATTAAAGATAAGTTTCCAATTCTTTGATTACAACAATTTTTGTTTATTTTGCCTTATCCATCATTATAAAGGATATTTATTTAATAGATCAAAATCTATAGAAATTTTTCAATACCATCATTATAAAGGATATTTTGCCTTATCCATTATTATAAAGGATATTTATTTAATAGATCAAAATCTATAGAAATTTTTCAATACCATGTTTTTTTATTAATTACAATGACCATATTTTTACTAAGTTTCTTTATTTTTCATTTATGTATTATATTTAATGTTTATTTTTCATTTATGTATTATATTTAATGTTGGATAGTTGGTTGTCATTGATGTCAACATATGTGATGGGTGTATTTGGAGAAGCCTCCAAAGTGGTCTATTTTAAGGAAAAGGTATATAAAACTTTACTCAAACATTTTCAGATATTTCCTGGCTAAGACAAGATATTTAGGAATGTCACCCGAGATTTATAGCCTCAAAGAAAATCACTTAATCCACAAGTATTAACTACAAAGGATCAAGGTTGAATTTTATGTGTTATACATAACATTTCGAAAGAAGTAAACTTAAACAAAGTTACATGAATGTGTAAAGAAATTATACAAATGTATACATGGAGATCAAAGCAAAAGAATGAACCATATCATTAAAACACATATATGAGACTGAAACTGTAATCTAATTTTTCATTTATTTCATTATGAGATACAAAAATGAGTTCTCTCTACAAACCCCTGCGAGGGTAGGGACCAAAATCAAATTTAGAATCCTTCGATGGGCACCATACAAAAAGGCTCTGACAATCAAGAAGAAAAATGAAGCTAGAGATCTGGATCAACTTGCCACAAAATGTTGTCACTTGACTCTGCAAGATATTATTTATCAATCATGAAACTCAATTCATGCGCAAACAAAATACATAGACTACTAAAGATAAATCATACACCTTTACAACAAGCTTTTGAAATATGTGATTCGATTTTTGAATCATGTTGCCTTAATAAGACCCTGCTATCATCAAGAGGATTAAGCTTTCTAGTAAACTCATAATGAATGAAAGTTAAAAGTATCTCACTAGTATAGAGAAAACCTTATGGTTGTAGTTCTTCTTCTAATCTCTCCTCCTTTTGTCTCTTCTTCTCATTGAGCTTTTATTCCTCCTCAATAAGTTAGGGTAGTTCAACTACCTTTCTTTAGTTAATTCAAATTAACTTAACTAATTAGTTCGAGACACACACACACACACACACATATAAGGGTCTTAAATATTAACTAAATAGGTGGTACCCTTGTGACTCCCAATTATTTCCTTTTATAATCATCAAGACATGAAATATAAAAATAATTCATTAGATTTCAAATATCATCCTTGTAACTCTCGTTTTCAAAATTATGACCAAATATTTTAAATATCAGCCCAATATAATCTGATCATATCCAAAAAGTATTATATCCATGTTGTCCCAAAAAGAATGTCTAAAAATATGCTTGTTGTCCAAAACTTTATCAAAGTAAAAGTATTGTCTTCAACATATAAAACAACACTATTCATCATCAAAATCCATATTTTCTATGAGAGGCATTAAGCCTCTTCTCACTGATGTCCCCTTTTGATTTTTCAGTGGCAACCTTTGACTGGTCAGAGCCTTGAGGCTGAACTGCACTAATAACATGACGACGATCATACTTAAGATGAAGGCAAGCGAAAACTGATTTGGAAGATTCCTTGGATGAGCTGGAGTGAGTGGCTATTTATTTTCCCTTTGTCCTGCACAGGCTCGGGGAAATCTGTTTTTAATATTTTATTAGCATGTGATGACTGCACGGGCATGAAAAAATGGGAGACTTGGGCATTTGGATTAGTAGGTGGTGGTGGTGGTGGTAAAGGCAATGATGTAGTGGGCCAACCGTGGTGGTGAACAACAGGCTGGTGGACAATCTCTTTCCAACCATCGTTGGAGGGCGGTTCTGGTTGCATTAACACATGAGGAGGGACTCAAACACTAGATATATTTTGATGTGCTTGGAAGGGAGGTCTTTCTGGTCGGGGTTGGAAGATCCCTTGGCCTACTAGGTTGAAGAAACCAACTTGGAAAATATGGTTTAATTCCTAGGGGTCAACATCAAAATGTATGGAGAAATGAGGTCTTCGATGACCCCTCTGCCAATTTCCCCTGCCTTTGTTACCTCTATCATTATTGCCTCTACTGAAAAAGATCATCTTGAAGCAATGCTCCAATTAGTTATGAAAACTCTTGACAGTCCATGCATCAACCCTACCTAAATAAAATCAAAGGTTGGCTATATCATCCTCAACAAAAGCACATGCAATCAATCCATTCATCATATTACTCAAATCAATAATTAATTGTTATTGAACAAGGAATGATAGGGTTTTGGGAAGATGAAGGGTTGGTAATGAACGAAAAGTGGTAGCATGGATGGGGACCTCCACTGGATATTGTTCAAGAAACATAGATGCAACTTCCATATCAAAAAAATACTTCCATTTCCAAATTAAACACCAGTCACTTCTTTCTCCTTCTATTATTTCTTTTGAAATGTTATTTACAATAACAAAACAAGGAATTAAAATGAACCTGGGAAGATGGTGGGTTTGTAAGGAGCGAAAAATGGTATAATGAATCGGGAAATGAGATGGATACTATTCCATTATATCGAATAACATTTAATCTTTAGAAATGACATACCTTTAATTGCCAAAAAGAACATTTAAAACTGTAGGCAATATCAAAAATAAAAACAGAGTAACTTCCAGTATCAAACCCAAAACAAAATTCTAGGACTGTCAAACTCAGCCAATCAATTCCTATCTTTCTTCTTCGAACAACAACACAATTTATACACAGGCTGTCCATAATTCCAACTATCAATGATCATATACAGAGCGCTTAGAACATACATGAAGAGGCTGAGAAGAACATGCCATCTAACTTAACATTTACATCATCTCATTTCAATTGATGCCCAATGGACTGGGTTCAAGACCCTTTGTTCTATTACATGGTCACTTTTTATTTTATTTAAAAAAATCAAATGCCTCCAAACATCACCGAGCCAAAATAACTATAACAATTTTCTTCCCACTGTACAATCTACGTGTTTTATTTGCAAGGTTCTTTTCATATGAGGAATATCAACAAAATTATTTTCCATTTAAAATAGACCATGTCAAGTGTATAACAAGGCCAACAAATACTCATCATACAGGGCCAGTATCTATTTCTAGTATTTGCTATGTGACAGGTCGGGTTCGAAACCTCAACGATCCTTTCATTTTCTTTTCTTTTACTATACAATATTTAAAATGCTAGAACTCCTGTAGGTAATCAACCAATGGACCAAGGAGATACAAAAGCATCAATCTCTCGACTTTCAGGTCTACATATAATCAATTCAAAACTCAAATTCAAGTTTACAACAACCATGACAAGGCAGAGAAATGTCTGAACAACTAGGTGGGTGAGACAACTCGACAAGCAGTGTTTTGTAACATCAAACCAAAGCCTCCAACAAGGTTTAACACATTCGATTCCAAGGTGGCCTCAAGGTAAAACCCTACTTTTCCTTCATTCAAATTGTGAAATTACAACTAAACATGGAAACAACTTCTCATGAATGGAGCAGGAGGTAGAACAACCACAAATAGAACCCAGAAACTAACTGTCCCTTTTTGTGTTTACCCAAAAAAAACCTCCAAGATTATACACGAGACATGGGTGGAAACAAATTAAATTTTCCATAAAATATCAACAACAAGGAGAAATAATAACCATTATCCACCCCAGGTGAAACCAAACACTTCAACATGAAGGAGCATACCAACTAGTAATCATTTGAAACACCAACCAAATTTATTTGCACAGACATAATACACATCCAACCACCATATCTTTCAGAAAACAAGCACTCTGCATACGAATCCTGAGAGCCAACACATAGATTCTATCCAGATTGAGGCTATAATGATAAATGAAAGGGCGAGAGTCCACATACCTGTGAGGAAAGCGTTGAAAAGAACCAAAGACCACCATTATTCTCCAACAACCGAGTGAAATTGAGGCAAACTAACCAAAGCAACCAAATGTGCGACAAGGTGAGGGTGGTGAGCTCAAGGTGGGAGTAAGAATGACATGCAGTAAATGCACGTCACTTCTCCACCTTTCCATTAATTTCCATCAACCATAGCTAGGGTGTAATACATCCAACTTCGTCATTTTGCATTAATCAATTTTAATTCAAATCCAACATATCACTTATGTTTTGAAAAATTGAAATGAAAACTCTCGTATCCATAGTTTTATACCAAGGACATGATACAACATGCTCCATATTCATTTCTAACAAGATCCTATTTGCAAGGATTGGATTGACTTCGAACAATTGCATAACATAACTATTGTCCACCAAATATAACCAACACCATCAACGCAATATACCATGAATGCAATATATTATAACTAATGTGAGTGTGAGTTAAAAGTATGAATTTTAACCATAGGCCAAAGAAAAACTATAACAGTTATGACCCAAGTGTTTGTCACTTTCTTTCGTTTATAAGGGGTCTCACCTATATAGTATATTATTAAGTATATGTATATAAATAAATAGGCATTGCAACCCATTTGCAGGCAGGGGTATTACATTGCACTTTTGGGCGTCAACAAACTGACGACTCCATAGGGAAATTTGTTTCTAACAAATTCATAACTTAGTATGTCTGGTTTCACGGACCAATAGATGATAGAAAAAATTGTTGAAGAATAGTTATGCAACAAGGGGGAAATAGATGGTTTAAGGGAAAGAATGAGATGAGATTTTGGGAATAACTTATGGAAAGTGGTATGTATGAAGGGTTTTGGTCCGGTATGCATAACATTCGAACAATATGTAACATATAATACTTCTTAAAACTTTTAAGGAGAAACTTTTTGGTATGCTCTTTGAATCTCAGGATGGAAGAAAGAAAGGGAAAGCAGAAATAGGGAAGAAGGAAAAATCAGCTATCCTACAACAGAGTTGAAAGAAAAAAGCAATTTCAGCGATGTCTGAAAGGAGGACATCGTGACAACTATGTATACCTTAATTATTATTGATCAACAATACTTATAGAATGACATTGTTATGAAAAAACTGATCCAAACTTTATTTCTGATAAATTTTAAAGAAACAAAACAACATAAATTAAACTCAACAAACCAAAGTAAAAAATAAAACAGTAAAACAAAAGACTATATACAAAATTCATTTAAAACAAGCGTTGATAATCATGTTGGTTCTACGTAATGTTTCAAGTGAGAACAATCAGTGTTGTAAGAGAACAATCGCTCTTCCAAATCCTTTAAAAGGTATGAGTTTGCACCTAGGATAAAAGCGATTTTAAAAGGACCTAGCCATAATTTATGGAACTTTAAGTGTCTTCCTCTCTCAGCATGAGCTAAGTCCCAATAGTAGGAATTTCTCGTCAATCTTGAATTCAACAGCTTTTGCTTGTCTGTTAAAATACTTTTTTACAGTTTGTTTCCCTCTCTTTATGTTCTCTAAGGGATAACAATGCATTTATCCTTTGGGGAACATTGGAAGAATTTAATTCTTCAATCTGTAACATCAGCCATAAGGAGGAAAGCTCCAACTCAGTAGGCATAATAGCCTCTTGGCCATACGTGAACTGAAAAGGAGTGCAACTTGTGCTTGCCTTGGTAGTTGTTTGATCTTCCTAGAGAGCGTAAGTGAGAAGTGTGTGCCACTGGTGAGGTTTATCTTATACAATCCTAACCAGATTCTTGTTAGTGGACTCGTCTTGCCCATTTCCTTTAGGGTAATAAGCAAATGAATTGAAATGTTTGACCCCTAATTTAACCAGAAATTGAGTCAACTTAGCATAAATGAAGACTGGGCCATTGTTCGTAATGATCGCTAGTGGAATGACAAATTTGGAAAAGATATTAGTTTCTAGGAAAGAAATTACCTTCTCATTTGATGCGTTCTTAAGAGGAACAACCTCAGTCCACATAGTAAAGTAGTATGTGGCTATCAAAATAAAAATATGCCCTGCGAAAGACATAGGATTGATAGGACCAATAAAGTCTAGGCCCCATTTAGAAAAAGGCAAATATGGGAGGATAAGTTGTAAAGGTATGGCAGAAAGACGTTCTTTCCCAGTAATTTTTTGACATTTATCACAAGATCTTGCAAATTTATAGGGATCTCGAAATATCGAAGGCCAATATTAACCACTTCTTATGATTTTAAAGGCAGTATCTTTAGCATAAAAATGGCCACCAATGTGAATGACAGAAACTGATGATCCATGAATTTCCTATAACAATTTATGTGCTCCTTCATCATTCACACATCGAAGTATTAAACCATCAACATACCTTTTAAAAAAAGTCTCCTAAAATGATATACCTTGAAGATTTGAGGTGGAGTCTCCTTCTCTAGTGAGGATCCAAGTTATCTGGGAATTTTTTATGCTGCAAGTAATACACCAGATTTATGTACCAAGGATGTTCAACTATAGAAAGATTTTGATTTTCAATATAGAATAGACCTGAAAGAGGATTATCCTAATCATCAAGTTCTTCACTTGGTTCAGGGTGCTGAGCTAAGTGAAGTGCTAAGTCTTGTCCCTTGATCATTTTTGAAGTCATGATGGTTAAAGCATGCTCTTAGATTTTGGCAAGCCAATGTGATAGTTTTCTTGAAAGATAAGTTTGTGAGAGAAGAAACTTGACAACGGGCAAAGGGACTCTTACCTACGTATGTTTGCCTAAAATAAAGTGGCGAAATTTTTCTATAGCCTTAACAAGAGAAAAAACATGTTTTTCAATATAAGAGTATTTGATTTCATCATCTGATAAACTCTGGCTCATGTATGCTACAATTTTTTTGTCGTTTGGGTCATCATTCTGTAAGAGGATAACATAAATTCCTTCCTTGGCGAAATTGGTATATATGTAGAATCTTTCTCGAAATCCGATTTTGCCAAAACCGATGCAGAATGGATTGCTTTCCTAATCCTAAGGAAAGCATTTTCGACGTCACTTGTCCAAGAAAAAGAATGATCTTGCTTCAAAAGATTATGAATTGGTTTAACCATGACAGCAAAATCAGGAATAAACCTACAGACGAAATTGATAATGCCCATGAAAGCTTGGACTTCTTTCTTGGAGGCGGGGGTAGGAAGTTTTAGAATTGTAGTAATTCTCTTGGGGTCAATGCTTATTCCTGAATCCGAAACAATATGATTGAGGAGCTTGCCTTTAGTGACACCGAAAATAGACTTGGAAGGATTTAAATAAATGCCAAATTTTTTGCAATGCATGAGAACTTTTCTAAGATGACCAAAACGATCTAACCGGTTCTTTGAATAGACAGTCAAATCATCGAGATAAACTTGGATAATTTTACCGATCGTATCGTCAAAATTTATCTTCATAGCTCTTTGAAAGGTGGCACCTACACTATACAAGTCAAAAGGCATACATTCATAAGCAAATGTGCCCCAACATGTAGTAAATGTGGTTTTATATCTATCATTCCTCTTTACCTTGATTTGATTATAGCCAAAAAAGCCATCAAGTAAGGACATCATCTGTGACCCTGCAACCTGATGTAAAATCATTTCCATACTAGGGAGAGGAAAATTATCTTTGACACTCACTCTGTTCAATACATGGAAATCGATGCATAATCTGATCTGGCCAATAGTCTTCCTAACAGGGATCAGATTTGAAACCCACTCGGAATACTTAACTGGAAAGATTATACCAGCTTTCAATAATTTTCCAACTCTTTCCTGAGTGCATGTTGTATGAGAGCAGGATCAAAACCATGAAGATCCTCGTATGACCATGCAAAAACATCCTGAAATTCACGGAGTAGTTCTATGAATTTCGCTTTTTCTTCGTCGAAACATTGGGAACCTAGTTTAACAAACTTCGGAGATTCGGGTTTCCAGATAAGCCAAGCTATTCCATTATAATTTTTGGCATTACACATGGACCAGACCCGCCATCAATTAAGCAACAACGAGCTATTTTATCCATAATTTTTACAGAAATATAAAAAGGGTGATTTTATTACAGGTTTCTTAAAATTATTTACACCTATTTTATTTACAGTTGAGTCCTCTTGTTTTGACTCTTCAAAACGATTGGCTATAGGAGAAACTTTACCTTCCATGAAATTATTGAGATGCTTTTATTGTTCAGGGATGGCAACCATGTCCAGAAGAGTAGCATCAACATTAATATTATCCAATTGGTTAAGGATGTTGTATTTAGAAGAGGGAAGAGGGGAAGGTATTCCTTGATTTTCCGGAACTATGACAGTTTGTGTATTAGTGCTCTGAGAAGACGTGCTTGGTGTGGAAGAAGTACGAGGAGGATTATATTTACCCTTGGTTGTGTAAGATTTGTTCTTGGTATTGATTATCATCACATCCTCTAGTTCAACCCAATCTAAAACCGTGGTCGTGGTATCGGGCCTTTTGCCAAAGATCTTATCTTTGGCATTTTTATTAACTTCGCAAATACTTTCTTCATGTTTTTCTTCACAGAAGTTACACCAACTGCGAGACATAATGGCCTTTGGCTGAAAAGTATTTTCATTAGTATTCCTAAAAGGCACCGAGGAAGAAGAATATGCGACAAGGGCGGGCGAAGAAACACTTCCCTTTCATTCATAGGCTATCATCCTATTGTTCATATCTTGCATGAGTTGTAGGAGGGGAGACATATTTGTTTGCTTAACTGAGTCCCCTTTAGGGAGATTCGTTCTTACAAGTTGATCCTCATATTCTAGACAAGTATGAAGAGCAGAACCGAGATTGTCAATAGCCTTTTCTTCGATTCTATGACGATAAGGGAAAGGTAGCGCATTATAATAATGCATGAAAGCGACTTGATTTTGTAGAGGGATTAGTTCAGGAATTTGATTGTATAACTTGATGAAGGAAAGGTTAAAAGACTTAATGGTTTCACCATATTTATAAGAGATATTGTTGTATTCCCTTAACTTCTCTGCCAGACTTTTGGACTGTCCTTAAGTCGAATTGAACCAATAAACCAATTCTTCCCATGTGGAAAGAATTTTGGGAGGGAGGTCAAAAAAATATGTCGCAGCTTTCCCTTCAAGAGAATTGACAAATAAGTGCATGCAAGTGTCGTTATCGTTGGCCCCGATGTTATGACAAGCATTGCAAAATGCTACTAAGTGTTCATTTGTAGTCATGGTCTTATTTCTTGGAAATTTAGGTAAATTTTCCTTAAACTTCGACAATGGGTGAGTAGTCGGTGCCAAATTTAGGGGAGAGGACACATGCCATGTGGCGGTCGTAGCATCTTCCTCGAACTGGAAAAGCCCATATTTATTTATCACTTTAGTAGGATTGGTAGTGGATTGGACAAGGACCTGATGACTGTATCTACTACCAATTACTGACGAGGCAGAAGGTTGTGAGGAGGAGGCACCTCCGGTTCCACTACCACTAGCTAAAGATGTCATGTTGAAGATAATAGGTATAGGTGACGAAGGTGAACTAGCAGAATCAAAAAAATTTCTCCTTAGAGCACTTTCTTGGGTTGACAGAACGATTTTCCTCCTTCCTATTTAAAAAATAGGAGTAGTTTAAGAGGGAAATCCTCTTCGAGAGAGAGAGATGTGAGGATTTGAGGACATTAAAAAGAAAACTGAGGATTTAGGGAAAGAGAGGTCACTACTGATTTCTAGGCTGCCTTTGCCTCACTTCCCAACGTTCATGAATACTTATATCTCTTTCGATTACTTCCCAAGAGCGTTCAAGCTCAACACAAGTACTAGCGGTTTCTTAAATAACGTTGAATAAGGTCAAAACAATGCTAGTTTGGTAATCAAAACCATTTCCAATATTGGGTCGTCTTGTAACAGGTATTGTCATGGAAAAAATCAGTCAAGGAGTATTTAGATAAAATAGAAAAATTTAAAGATAATCATGAATCCAATCAATCAGAGAGATGTGGAAGATCTCCCCAGTATGGTCGTCAAATAAATGTTGAGGAAAATGTATAGAGAATCTTACTCAAACATTTTCAGATCTTGCCTGGATAAGACAAGATAGTTGGAAATGTCACCCGGGGTTTATAGCCTCAAAGACAATCACTTAATCCATAAGTATTAAGTACAAAGGATCAAGGCTGAATTTTATGTGTTATGCATAACAATGCAAAAGAAGTAAACTTAAACAAAGTTACATGAATGTGTACATAAATAATACAAATTTATACATGTATATCAATGCACAAGAATGAACTAGATCATTAAAACACATATGTGAGACTGAGACAGTAATCTAATTTTTCATTTATTTCATTATGAGATACAAAACTGAGTTCTCTTTACACACCCCTGCGAGGGTAGGGACCAAAATCAAATTTAGAAGCCTTTGATGGGCACCATACAAAAATACTCTGACAATCAAGAAGAAAACATAAGCTAAAGATATGGATCAGCTTGCCACAAAATGTTGTCACTTGACTTTGCAAGATATTCTTTATCAGTCATGAAACTCAATTCATGTGCAACAAAAATACATAGTCTGCCAAAGATAAATCATACACCTCTACAACAAGATGTTGAAATATGTGATTCGGTTTTTGAATCATGTTGCCTTCAATATGACCCAATTGTCATCAAGAGGATTAATCTTTCTAGTAAACTTAGAATGAATGAAAGTTAAAAGTATCTCACTAGTATAGAGCAAACCTTATGGTTGTAGTTCTCCTTCTAATCTCTCCTCCGTTTATCTCTTCTTCTCATTGTGTTTTTACTTCTCCTCCATAAGTTAGGGTAGTTCAACTACCTTTCTTTAGTTAAGTTAAATAAGGGTCTTAAATAATAACTAAATAGGTGGAACCCCTTATGACTCCCAATTATTTCCTTTTATAATCATCAAGACATGAAATATAAAAATTAATCATTAGATTTCAAATATATCCTCCTTGCAACTCCCATTTTCAAAATTATGACCAAATATTTTAAATATCAACCCAATATAATATGATCATATCCAAAAAGTATTATATCCATGTTGTCCCAAAAAGAATGTCTAAACATATGCTTGTTGTCCAAAACTTTATCAAAGTAAAAATATTGTCTTCAACATATAAAACAACATTTATCATGATCAAAATCCATATTTGTTATGAGAGGCATTAGGCCTCTTCTCACTGTTATCCCCTTTTGATTTTTCAGTGGTAGCCTTTGACTGGTTAGAACCTTGAGGCTGAACTACACTAATAAATGAGAATAATAATCCTTAAGATGAAGGCGAGAGGACACTGATTCGACAGATTCCTTGGATGAGTTGGAGTGAGTGGCTATTTATTTTCCCTTGTCCTGCATAGGCTCAGGGACATCTATTTTTAATCTTTTACTGGCATGTGATGACTGCACGGGCGAGACAACATGGGCGACTTGGGAATTTGGATTAATAAGTGGTGGTGGTGGTGATAAAGGAAATGATGTAGTGGGCCAACTGTGGTGGTGAACAATAGGCTAGTGGACAATCTCTTACCAACCATCGTTGGCGGGCAATTCTGGTTGCATTGACACATGAGGAGGGACTCAGACACCAAAGATATTTTGATGTCCTTGGAAGGGAGGTATTTTTGGTTGGGGATGGAGGATCCCTTGGCCTACTAGGTTGAATAAATCAGCTTGGAAAATATGGTTCAATTCCTGGGGGTCAACATCAAAATGTATGGAGAATTGAGGTCTTCGATGACCCCTCTGTCGATTTCCCTTGCCTCTGTTACCTCTGCAATTACTGCCTTTGCTAAAAAAATCTCATCATTAAGTAATGTTCTAATTAGTTATGAAAACTCTTGGCATTCCATGCATCAACCCTATCTAAATAAAATCAAAGATTGGCTCTATCATCCTCAACAAATGCACATGCAATCAATCCATTCATCATATTACTCAAATCAATAATTAATTACTATTGAACAAGGAATGATAGGGTTTTGGGAAGATGAAGGGTTGGTAATGAATGAAAAGTGGTAGCATGGGCGGGGACCACCAATGGATACTATTCAAGCAACATAGATGCAACTTCCATATCAAAACAATACTTCTAGTTCCAAATTAAACACCAGTCACTTATTTCTTCTTTTATTATTTCTTTTGAAATGTTATTTACAATAACATAACAAGGAATTAAAATGAACCTGGGAAGATGGTGGGTTTGTAAGGAGCGAAAAATGGTGTAATGTATTGGGAAATGAGATGGATATTGTTCCATTATATTGAATACAATATAATCTTTAGAAATGACATACCTTTAATTGCCAAAAAGAACATTTTAAACTGAAGGCAATATCATAAATTAAAGCAAAGTAACTTCTAGTATCAAACCCAAAACAAAACTCCAGGACTGTGAAACTCAGTTAGTCAATTCTTGTCTTTCTCCTTCGAATAGAAACACAATTTATACACAGACTGTCCATAAATCCAACTATCAACAATCATATACAGAGTGCTTAGAACAGACATGAAGAGGTTGAGAAGAAGAACATGCCATCTAACTTAACATTTCAATCAACCAATTTCAATTGATGCACAATGGATTGGGTTCGAGACCCTTTGTTCTATTATCTGGTCACTTTTTATTTTATTTAAAAAAAATCAAATGCCTCTAAACATCACCGAGCCAAAACAACTAGAACGATTTTATTCCCACTGTACAATCTACTTGTTTTATTTGCAAGGTTCTTTTCGTATGAGGAATATCAACATAATTATTTTCCATTTAAAATAGACCATATCAAGTGTATAACAAGGCCAAAAATACTCATCATACGGGGCTGGTATCTATTTCCAGTATTTTCTATGTGACAGGTAGGGTTCGAAACCTTGTCATTCCTTTCATTTTATTTTACTATACAGTCTTCAAAACGCCAGAACTCATGTAGGTAATCAACTAATGGACCAAGGAGATATGCAAGAATCAATCTCTCGACTATCGGGTCTACATATAATCAATTCAAAACTCAAATTCAAGTTTACAATGACCAGGACAAGGGAGAGCAGTGTCTGAACAACCAGGTGGGTGAGACAACTCGACAAGCGGGGTTTTGTAACATCAAACCAAATCCTCCAACAGGGTTACAACAAGGTTTAACACAGTAGCTTCCAAGGTGGCCGCGAGGTAAAACCCTACGTTGCCTTCATTCAAACTGTGAAATGACAACTAAACAGGGAAACAACCTCTCATGAATGGAGCAGGAGGTAGAACAACCACAAATAGAACCCATAAACTGATTGTCCCTTTTTTTGTTTACCCCAAAAAAAAACTCCAAGATTATACACGAGACATGGGTGGAAACACAATAATTTTGCCATAAAATATCAACGGTAAGAGGAAATAATAACCATTATCCACCACAGGTGCAACTAAACACTTCAACATGAAGGAGCATACCAACTAGCAATCATTCGAAATGCCAACCAAATTCATTTGCACAGACATAATACACATCCAACCACAATATATTTCAAAAAACAAGCACTCTTCATACGAATTCTAAGAGCCAACACATAGATTCTATCCATAACGAGGATAGAATGATGAATGGAAGGGCGAGAGTCCACATACCTGTGAGGAAAGCGCCAAAAAAAACCAAATACCACCACTATTCTCCAACGGCTGAGCGAAACAGAGGAAAACTAACCATAGCAACCAAATGTGAGACAAGGTGAGGGTGGTGAGCTCGAGGTAGGAGTAAGAACGACGAGCAGTAAATGCACATTGCTTCTCTACCTTTCCATTAATTTCCATCAATCGTAGTTAGGGTGTAATACATCCAAATTCGTCATTTTGCATTAATCAATTTTAATTCAAATCAAACATGTCACTTATGTTTTGCAAAATTGAAATGAAAACCCTCTTATCCATAGTTTTATACCAACGCCATGATACAACATGTTCCATATTAATTTCTAATAAGATCCTATTTGCAAGGATTGGATTGACTTCGACCAATTGCATATCATAACTATTGTCCACCAAATATAACCAACACCATGAACACAATATACCATGAATGCAATATATTTAACCAATGTGAGTGTGAGTTAAAAGTATGAATTTAACCATATGCCAAAGCAGAACTATAGCAGTCATGACCCAAGTGTTTGTCACTTTCTTTCGTCTTTTAAAATGCCAGCCATTATAATCATTGTTTACATGTGAAAATTTATTCAAATTCTTGTGTTATCTCAAATTGTAATATGCTTAGTAAAGTCGTCATAAGCGCAATTCAAAAAAGCACTTATTTTTTACCATGATCTACAAGGGGTCCCACCTATCTTGTATATTATTAAGTATATGTATATAAATAAATAGGCATTTTAACCCATTTGCAAGAAGGGGTATTACGTTGCACTTTTGGGCATCAACAGTTCCCTTATGGTGTAGCTCTAAGCATGGCCCTCACGGGAAGATGCTTTGAAGAAGTCTACAGGAAGACCCAGAGGTGTGGTTATGAAGCCCTAAGTTGTTTTAGGAATAAATATATGAAGGACAATGAAAATGCATGTAACACTCATAAATAGATATTCCTCGTCATAATGTTACCAACAGTAGGTGGTATGGCACGTAGTTCCTCATGGTTGAGGAGTTATGAGGTCATGAAGTTGGAAGCCCCGACGAATGGTTAAGAAGCCCCTAAACAGTTGCAACAAGAAGTTACAAGTCATTAATTAAAGGGTAAAATGGTTATAACAAGAAAGTATAGGTCGACCCTAAAGTTAAGGAAGGAAGTCATATGGACAAGTATAAATACACTTTAAGAAGCCTCTCATTCTCACACACACAAGTTCAATGTTGATCTATCTTTCAAGTGATCTTTTTGGTTTATCTTTTTGTAGCATATCTGAGGTAGTGAAGGGAAGCGAAGGAAAAGTCTACAAACTGGCTTTCTAAGGTTATTCACAGATCGCAGTGGAGTAGGGCATGGACATTCGCGGCTCGCAATGGAGCAACATGCTAACATCCGCGGGTTGATAGTGCACAGGTCACGAATCTGAGAAAAATATTTGAAAAAGATGATATCTCTTATTTGTTGAAGATGATATGCACCAGGTTGGTCTGTTGGTCTGAGATGATATGCACCAGGTCCTCTTCATGAGTAAAGGTGTGTCTTTATGTGGTAGATTGAAGCTTGTATATTGGATGGTATAACAAATTCTTAAGGCATGTCTTGGAGGCCCTTGGTTGAGGTTCATATATTGGTGATATTGATACATGCTTGATTCATATCCTTGGTACATTGTATATGGTTTTTATGGTTCATTGTTAGAGCCACATATTTGTGATATTGGAATATACTCGAGGCATATCTTATGGCACATGGTATGATACATTAAGGTACATTGTGGCATGTGGTTTGGATATTTGGGCATATGCTTTGAGGTGTACCTTGGTGATGTTGTGGTACATTGATTAGAAGTATCTCTTGGCTATCTTAGTATCTGGATTGGTACATGTCATGGTGATGATATCACATGCTTGGGGTACTTCATTGATGATATCCTATTGTATATGGTGTCATGTGTATAAGGCACATTCTTTGGTGCTTAGTTGAGGCACATCATTTGGGACATAGTTGATGCATGGTACATGGTACATGGTGTTGGTATACGATTGAGGTATATGGTTTATCATTGATGTTATGGTACCTACACTGGCATATCTTATGGTACATGATTGATGATATTGAGACACATCTCGGTAATGTTATGGTTCATGAATTGATGATGTTTTGGTACATTGCTAGAGGCACTTCTTGGTGATCTTGGTACATGGTATGGTACATGATTGATGCATGGTTGATGCATGATATTGTACATGTTTGATGCATGGTATGGTATAGGTTGATGTACATGGTATGGTATAGGTTCTAGTACATGGTTGATGTACATGGTATGGTGATGGTTTTGGTATCCATGTGAGTGGATCAGATTATAGTTGGTTGATGATGATATATCAATGATAGTGACAGTGACAATGACATTGACGGTGAAAGTGACAGATTGGATAATTGGTTGATTATCGGTTATAGGTTGATGTGACATTGGCATTCATAGGTTGATGTGATAGTGATAGTGACAGGTTGGTTGATGACAATGACAGTAACAAGTTGATTAGTGGTAGTGACACGTTGAGTCTACACTTATATTTCAAGGTGGCAGGATGGTGAAAGGAAAGGGGGTTGTAGCCTCCTTATGGTTGATGCCAAAGAACTCAGGGAGTTGGAGCTTCCTTTAGGTTGGTGCCTGCAAATCAGGGGGTTGTAGTCTCCTAGTTGGAGCCGGAGAACTCAGGGAGTTGGAACTTCCTTCAGGTTGGAGCCTGTAAACTATGGTGGTGGAGCCTCCTTCCAGTTGTAGCTGAATAATTCAGGGAGTTGTAGCTTCCTTCAGGTTGGTGCCTCCTTCCAGTTAGTGTTGGAGAATTTGGAAGTTGATGCTTCCTATGAATGTATTCTTGATATATATACAAGAAAACATTATGTGGTTTTCTCCCATTTGGGGTTCCACATAAATTTTGGTGTATTGTGTATCTGATGTTATATTATTGAATTGTACTACTTATGGTTATATGCTCATGATATATTGGATGAAATAATAAATGATATATTATTGATAAAGTTGAAGTTTATATATTGTGATTGAAAGTGGTAAAAAGTGCTCATACTGATTCACCCCCCCCCCCCC
>ML804843.1:13821-36697 GCA_009831015.1 Picea engelmannii | reverse complement strand
GTATGAGCACTTTTTACCACTTTCAATCACAATATATAAACTTCAACTTTATCAATAATATATCATTTATTATTGCATCCAATATATCATGAGCATATAACCATAAGTAGTACAATTCAATAATATAACATCAGATACACAATACACCAGAATTTATGTGAAACCCCAAATGGGAGAAAACCACATAATGTTTTCTTGTATATATATCAAGAATACATTCATAGGAAGCACCAACTTCCAAATTCTCCAACACTAACTGGAAGGAGGCACCAACCTGAAGGAAGCTACAACTCCCTGAATTATTCAGCTATAACTGGAAGGAGGCTCCACCACCATAGTTTACAGGCTCCAACCTAAAAGAAGTTCCAACTCCCTGAGTTCTCTGGCTCCAACTAAGAGGCTACAACCCCCTGATTTACAGGCACCAACCTAAAGGAAGCTCCAACTCCCTGAGTTCTCTGGGATCAACCAAAAGGAGGCTACAACCCCCTTTCCTTTCGCCATCCTGCCACCTTGAAATATAAGTGTAGACTCAACGTGTCACTACCACTAATCAACTTGTAACTGTCACTGTCATAAACCAACCTGTCATTGTCACTATCACATCAACCTATGACTGCCAATGTCACATCAACCTATAAACGATAATCAACCAATCATCCAATCTGTCACTTTCACCGTTAATGTCATTGTCACTGTCACTATCACTGATATATCATCATCAACCAACTATAATCTGATCCACTCACATGGATACAAAAACCATCACCATACCATGTACATCAACCATGTACTAGAACCTATACCATACCATGTACATCAACCTATACCATACCATGCATCAAACATGTACAATATCATGCATCAACCATGTACCATACCATGTACCAAAACCTGTACCATACCATGTACCAAGATCACCAAGAAGTGCCTCTAGCAATGTACCAAACATCATCAATTCATGAACCATAACATTACCGAGATGTGTCTCAATATCATCAATCTTGTACCATAAGATATGCCAGTGTAGGTACCATAACATCAATGATAAACCATATACCTCAATCGTATACCAACACCATGTACCATGTACCAAGCATCAACTATGTACCAAATGATGTGCCTCAACCAAGCACCAAAGAATGTGCCTTATACACATGCCACCATATACAATAGGATATCATCAATGAAGTACCCCAAGCATGTGATATCATCACCATGACATGTACCAATCCAGATACTAATATAGCCAAGAGATGCTTCTAATCAATGTACCATAACATCACCAAGGTACACCTCAAAGCATATGCCCAAATCTCCAAACCACATGCCACAATGTACCTAATGTATCATACCATGTGCCATAAGATATGCCTCAAGTATATTCCAATATCACAAATATGTGGCTCTAACAATGAACCATAAAAACCATATACAATGTACCAAGGATATGAATCAAGCATGTATCAATATCACCAATATATGAACCTCAACCAAGGGCCTCCAAGACATGCCTTAAGAATTTGTTATACCATCCAATATACAAGCTTCAATCTACCACATAAAGACACACCTTTACTCATGAAGAGGACCTGGTGCATATCATCTCAGACCAACAGACCAACCTGGTGCATATCATCTTCAACAAATAAGAGATATCATCTTTTTCAAATATTTTTCTCAGATTCGTGACCTGTGCACTATCAACCCGCGGATGTTAGCATGTTGCTCCATTGCGAGCCGCGAATGTCCATGCCCTACTCCACTGCGATCTGTGAATAACCTTAGAAAGCCAGTTTGTAGACTTTTCCTTCGCTTCCCTTCACTACCTCAGATATGCTACAAAAAGATAAACCAAAAAGATCACTTGAAAGATAGATCAACATTGAACTTGTGTGTGTGAGAATGAGAGGCTTCTTAAAGTGTATTTATACTTGTCCATATGACTTCCTTCCTTAACTTTAGGGTCGACCTATACTTTCTTGTTATAACCATTTTACCCTTTAATTAATGACTTGTAACTTCTTGTTGCAACTGTTTAGGGGCTTCTTAACCATTCGTCGGGGCTTCCAACTTCATGACCTCATAACTCCTCAACCATGAGGAACTACGTGCCATACCACCTACTGTTGGTAACATTATGACGAGGAATATCTATTTATGAGTGTTACATGCATTTTCATTGTCCTTCATATATTTATTCCTAAAACAACTTAGGGCTTCATAACCACACCTCTGGGTCTTCCTGTAGACTTCTTCAAAGCATCTTCCCGTGAGGGCCATGCTTAGAGCTACACCATAAGGGAACTGTTGATGCCCAAAAGTGCAACGTAATACCCCTTCTTGCAAATGGGTTAAAATGCCTATTTATTTATATACATATACTTAATAATATACAAGATAGGTGGGACCCCTTGTAGATCATGGTAAAAAATAAGTGCTTTTTTGAATTGCGCTTATGACGACTTTACTAAGCATATTACAATTTGAGATAACACAAGAATTTGAATAAATTTTCACATGTAAACAATGATTATAATGGCTGGCATTTTAAAAGACGAAAGAAAGTGACAAACACTTGGGTCATGACTGCTATAGTTCTGCTTTGGCATATGGTTAAATTCATACTTTTAACTCACACTCACATTGGTTAAATATATTGCATTCATGGTATATTGTGTTCATGGTGTTGGTTATATTTGGTGGACAATAGTTATGATATGCAATTGGTCGAAGTCAATCCAATCCTTGCAAATAGGATCTTATTAGAAATTAATATGGAACATGTTGTATCATGGCGTTGGTATAAAACTATGGATAAGAGGGTTTTCATTTCAATTTTGCAAAACATAAGTGACATGTTTGATTTGAATTAAAATTGATTAATGCAAAATGACGAATTTGGATGTATTACACCCTAACTACGATTGATGGAAATTAATGGAAAGGTAGAGAAGCAATGTGCATTTACTGCTCGTCGTTCTTACTCCTACCTCGAGCTCACCACCCTCACCTTGTCTCACATTTGGTTGCTATGGTTAGTTTTCCTCTGTTTCGCTCAGCCGTTGGAGAATAGTGGTGGTATTTGGTTTTTTTTGGCGCTTTCCTCACAGGTATGTGGACTCTCGCCCTTCCATTCATCATTCTATCCTCGTTATGGATAGAATCTATGTGTTGGCTCTTAGAATTCGTATGAAGAGTGCTTGTTTTTTGAAATATATTGTGGTTGGATGTGTATTATGTCTGTGCAAATGAATTTGGTTGGCATTTCGAATGATTGCTAGTTGGTATGCTCCTTCATGTTGAAGTGTTTAGTTGCACCTGTGGTGGATAATGGTTATTATTTCCTCTTACCGTTGATATTTTATGGCAAAATTATTGTGTTTCCACCCATGTCTCGTGTATAATCTTGGAGTTTTTTTTTGGGGTAAACAAAAAAAGGGACAATCAGTTTATGGGTTCTATTTGTGGTTGTTCTACCTCCTGCTCCATTCATGAGAGGTTGTTTCCCTGTTTAGTTGTCATTTCACAGTTTGAATGAAGGCAACGTAGGGTTTTACCTCGCGGCCACCTTGGAAGCTACTGTGTTAAACCTTGTTGTAACCCTGTTGGAGGATTTGGTTTGATGTTACAAAACCCCGCTTGTCGAGTTGTCTCACCCACCTGGTTGTTCAGACACTGCTCTCCCTTGTCCTGGTCATTGTAAACTTGAATTTGAGTTTTGAATTGATTATATGTAGACCCGATAGTCGAGAGATTGATTCTTGCATATCTCCTTGGTCCATTAGTTGATTACCTACATGAGTTCTGGCGTTTTGAAGACTGTATAGTAAAATAAAATGAAAGGAATGACAAGGTTTCGAACCCTACCTGTCACATAGAAAATACTGGAAATAGATACCAGCCCCGTATGATGAGTATTTTTGGCCTTGTTATACACTTGATATGGTCTATTTTAAATGGAAAATAATTATGTTGATATTCCTCATACGAAAAGAACCTTGCAAATAAAACAAGTAGATTGTACAGTGGGAATAAAATCGTTCTAGTTGTTTTGGCTCGGTGATGTTTAGAGGCATTTGATTTTTTTTAAATAAAATAAAAAGTGACCAGATAATAGAACAAAGGGTCTCGAACCCAATCCATTGTGCATCAATTGAAATTGGTTGATTGAAATGTTAAGTTAGATGGCATGTTCTTCTTCTCAACCTCTTCATGTCTGTTCTAAGCACTCTGTATATGATTGTTGATAGTTGGATTTATGGACAGTCTGTGTATAAATTGTGTTTCTATTCGAAGGAGAAAGACAAGAATTGACTAACTGAGTTTCACAGTCCTGGAGTTTTGTTTTGGGTTTGATACTAGAAGTTACTTTGCTTTAATTTATGATATTGCCTTCAGTTTAAAATGTTCTTTTTGGCAATTAAAGGTATGTCATTTCTAAAGATTATATTGTATTCAATATAATGGAACAATATCCATCTCATTTCCCAATACATTACACCATTTTTCGCTCCTTACAAACCCACCATCTTCCCAGGTTCATTTTAATTCCTTGTTATGTTATTGTAAATAACATTTCAAAAGAAATAATAAAAGAAGAAATAAGTGACTGGTGTTTAATTTGGAACTAGAAGTATTGTTTTGATATGGAAGTTGCATCTATGTTGCTTGAATAGTATCCATTGGTGGTCCCCGCCCATGCTACCACTTTTCATTCATTACCAACCCTTCATCTTCCCAAAACCCTATCATTCCTTGTTCAATAGTAATTAATTATTGATTTGAGTAATATGATGAATGGATTGATTGCATGTGCATTTGTTGAGGATGATAGAGCCAATCTTTGATTTTATTTAGATAGGGTTGATGCATGGAATGCCAAGAGTTTTCATAACTAATTAGAACATTACTTAATGATGAGATTTTTTTAGCAAAGGCAGTAATTGCAGAGGTAACAGAGGCAAGGGAAATCGACAGAGGGGTCATCGAAGACCTCAATTCTCCATACATTTTGATGTTGACCCCCAGGAATTGAACCATATTTTCCAAGCTGATTTATTCAACCTAGTAGGCCAAGGGATCCTCCATCCCCAACCAAAAATACCTCCCTTCCAAGGACATCAAAATATCTTTGGTGTCTGAGTCCCTCCTCATGTGTCAATGCAACCAGAATTGCCCGCCAACGATGGTTGGTAAGAGATTGTCCACTAGCCTATTGTTCACCACCACAGTTGGCCCACTACATCATTTCCTTTATCACCACCACCACCACTTATTAATCCAAATTCCCAAGTCGCCCATGTTGTCTCGCCCGTGCAGTCATCACATGCCAGTAAAAGATTAAAAATAGATGTCCCTGAGCCTATGCAGGACAAGGGAAAATAAATAGCCACTCACTCCAACTCATCCAAGGAATCTGTCGAATCAGTGTCCTCTCGCCTTCATCTTAAGGATTATTATTCTCATTTATTAGTGTAGTTCAGCCTCAAGGTTCTAACCAGTCAAAGGCTACCACTGAAAAATCAAAAGGGGATAACAGTGAGAAGAGGCCTAATGCCTCTCATAACAAATATGGATTTTGATCATGATAAATGTTGTTTTATATGTTGAAGACAATATTTTTACTTTGATAAAGTTTTGGACAACAAGCATATGTTTAGACATTCTTTTTGGGACAACATGGATATAATACTTTTTGGATATGATCATATTATATTGGGTTGATATTTAAAATATTTGGTCATAATTTTGAAAATGGGAGTTGCAAGGAGGATATATTTGAAATCTAATGATTAATTTTTATATTTCATGTCTTGATGATTATAAAAGGAAATAATTGGGAGTCATAAGGGGTTCCACCTATTTAGTTATTATTTAAGACCCTTATTTAACTTAACTAAAGAAAGGTAGTTGAACTACCCTAACTTATGGAGGAGAAGTAAAAACACAATGAGAAGAAGAGATAAACGGAGGAGAGATTAGAAGGAGAACTACAACCATAAGGTTTGCTCTATACTAGTGAGATACTTTTAACTTTCATTCATTCTAAGTTTACTAGAAAGATTAATCCTCTTGATGACAATTGGGTCATATTGAAGGCAACATGATTCAAAAACCGAATCACATATTTCAACATCTTGTTGTAGAGGTGTATGATTTATCTTTGGCAGACTATGTATTTTTGTTGCACATGAATTGAGTTTCATGACTGATAAAGAATATCTTGCAAAGTCAAGTGACAACATTTTGTGGCAAGCTGATCCATATCTTTAGCTTATGTTTTCTTCTTGATTGTCAGAGTATTTTTGTATGGTGCCCATCAAAGGCTTCTAAATTTGATTTTGGTCCCTACCCTCGCAGGGGTGTGTAAAGAGAACTCAGTTTTGTATCTCATAATGAAATAAATGAAAAATTAGATTACTGTCTCAGTCTCACATATGTGTTTTAATGATCTAGTTCATTCTTGTGCATTGATATACATGTATAAATTTGTATTATTTATGTACACATTCATGTAACTTTGTTTAAGTTTACTTCTTTTGCATTGTTATGCATAACACATAAAATTCAGCCTTGATCCTTTGTACTTAATACTTATGGATTAAGTGATTGTCTTTGAGGCTATAAACCCCGGGTGACATTTCCAACTATCTTGTCTTATCCAGGCAAGATCTGAAAATGTTTGAGTAAGATTCTCTATACATTTTCCTCAACATTTATTTGACGACCATACTGGGGAGATCTTCCACATCTCTCTGATTGATTGGATTCATGATTATCTTTAAATTTTTCTATTTTATCTAAATACTCCTTGACTGATTTTTTCCATGACAATACCTGTTACAAGACGACCCAATATTGGAAATGGTTTTGATTACCAAACTAGCATTGTTTTGACCTTATTCAACGTTATTTAAGAAACCGCTAGTACTTGTGTTGAGCTTGAACGCTCTTGGGAAGTAATCGAAAGAGATATAAGTATTCATGAACGTTGGGAAGTGAGGCAAAGGCAGCCTAGAAATCAGTAGTGACCTCTCTTTCCCTAAATCCTCAGTTTTCTTTTTAATGTCCTCAAATCCTCACATCTCTCTCTCTCGAAGAGGATTTCCCTCTTAAACTACTCCTATTTTTTAAATAGGAAGGAGGAAAATCGTTCTGTCAACCCAAGAAAGTGCTCTAAGGAGAAATTTTTTTGATTCTGCTAGTTCACCTTCGTCACCTATACCTATTATCTTCAACATGACATCTTTAGCTAGTGGTAGTGGAACCGGAGGTGCCTCCTCCTCACAACCTTCTGCCTCGTCAGTAATTGGTAGTAGATACAGTCATCAGGTCCTTGTCCAATCCACTACCAATCCTACTAAAGTGATAAATAAATATGGGCTTTTCCAGTTCGAGGAAGATGCTACGACCGCCACATGGCATGTGTCCTCTCCCCTAAATTTGGCACCGACTACTCACCCATTGTCGAAGTTTAAGGAAAATTTACCTAAATTTCCAAGAAATAAGACCATGACTACAAATGAACACTTAGTAGCATTTTGCAATGCTTGTCATAACATCGGGGCCAACGATAACGACACTTGCATGCACTTATTTGTCAATTCTCTTGAAGGGAAAGCTGCGACATATTTTTTTGACCTCCCTCCCAAAATTCTTTCCACATGGGAAGAATTGGTTTATTGGTTCAATTCGACTTAAGGACAGTCCAAAAGTCTGGCAGAGAAGTTAAGGGAATACAACAATATCTCTTATAAATATGGTGAAACCATTAAGTCTTTTAACCTTTCCTTCATCAAGTTATACAATCAAATTCCTGAACTAATCCCTCTACAAAATCAAGTCGCTTTCATGCATTATTATAATGCGCTACCTTTCCCTTATCGTCATAGAATCGAAGAAAAGGCTATTGACAATCTCGGTTCTGCTCTTCATACTTGTCTAGAATATGAGGATCAACTTGTAAGAACGAATCTCCCTAAAGGGGACTCAGTTAAGCAAACAAATATGTCTCCCCTCCTACAACTCATGCAAGATATGAACAATAGGATGATAGCCTATGAATGAAAGGGAAGTGTTTCTTCGCCCGCCCTTGTCGCATATTCTTCTTCCTCGGTGCCTTTTAGGAATACTAATGAAAATACTTTTCAGCCAAAGGCCATTATGTCTCGCAGTTGGTGTAACTTCTGTGAAGAAAAACATGAAGAAAGTATTTGCGAAGTTAATAAAAATGCCAAAGATAAGATCTTTGGCAAAAGGCCCGATACCACGACCACGGTTTTAGATTGGGTTGAACTAGAGGATGTGATGATAATCAATACCAAGAACAAATCTTACACAACCAAGGGTAAATATAATCCTCCTCGTACTTCTTCCACACCAAGCACGTCTTCTCAGAGCACTAATACACAAACTGTCATAGTTCCGGAAAATCAAGGAATACCTTCCCCTCTTCCCTCTTCTAAATACAACATCCTTAACCAATTGGATAATATTAATGTTGATGCTACTCTTCTGGACATGGTTGTCATCCCTGAACAACAAAAGCATCTCAATAATTTCATGGAAGGTAAAGTTTCTACTATAGCCAATCATTTTGAAGAGTCAAAACAAGAGGACTCAACTGTAAATAAAATAGGTGTAAATAATTTTAAGAAACCTATAATAAAATCACCCTTTTTATATTTCTGTAAAAATTATGGATAAAATAGCTTGTTGTTGCTTAATTGATGGCGGGTCTGGTCCATGTGTAATGCCAAAAATTATAATGGAATAGCTTGGCTTATCATGCACTAAATGAAAATTCTAGAAGCATGCTCTCTTATAACAGTTTGCAACAGTCAACTATAGGTGAAATCAAAGATGTAACCTTAGTTCTATGTGTGCATCCTAAAATAAGAACAACCCTCATTATCCAGGTAATTGATATGCCAATAAGCAATTATTCAATTATTTTAGGAAGAGACTAGCAAGCCTTAACAGGTGGATACCTTTCGCTTGACGAAACACATTTGTGTGTCCCTAGGAATAGAAAGAAAATTATAGTCCTAAGGGAAGGAAGAATTTCACCATATATAGAGAGTGTTCCCCAACCTAACGTAAATTATCTTGAGGAAGATTTGGGAGTATACTCTATCTTTGTTGATGAGGGTGACACTATCCTTGTACCAATTGATTTTGATGATGGCATGTGGCACATGCATTTCGATGGCTCGTGCTCAAATGAAGGTAATGGAACCGACATTATTATATATTATCCTATAGGTAAAATCCACAATTTTTCTTATAGGATAAAATTTGCTTGCACAAACAACGTTACTGAGTTTGAGGTCTTATTGTTAGGCATTGAAAATGCATATAACCTTGGTTGTGGTCACCTTACAGTCTTTGGTGATTTTGAACTTGTTGTGAACCTTGTACATAAGATTTATTCACCTAGAAATAAGTTGCTTAACCGTTATACCCAAGTTGTTTGGATGCTTATTTCAAACCTGTTGTCATTTAACATCACTCATGTTAAGAGGGAACTCAATTCAATGGATGATAGGTTAGCGGTGTTTGCAGCATCCCCTACCCGATTTTTTTTTCCTCAAAGACCTAATTGTACGTTCCATTCTCTATATCGTCCTCACATCCATGATAACGTGGAATCATGGCAAGTTTTCCCGAATTATGAAGGAATTTACGCTTTCATACAAAATGAACCATCTAAGCCCAAGAAAATCATATCCATTGAAGATGATACATTTCCTAAAGGCTTGACTCCTCTCGAAAGTTCATTTTCGTCGAGTGATGTAAGTAACAAAGAGATACATAAGGAAGAGGAGTCTAAAAGGAAAGTGGGTGATACCATTTCCTTGAACCTTGGGACACCCGAATCTCCGAAGTTTGTTAAACTAGGTTCCCAATGTTTCAACGAAGAAAAAGAGAAATTCATAGAACTACTCTGTGAATTTCAAGATGTTTTTGCATGGTCATACGAGGATCTTCGTGGTTTTGATCCTGCTCTCATACAACATGCACTCAGGAAAGAGTTGGAAAATTATTGAAAGCTGGTATAATCTTTCCAGTTAAGTATTTTGAGTGGGTTTCAAATCTGATCCATGTTAGGAAGACTACTGGCCAGATCAGATTGTGCATCGATTTTCGTTCATTGATTAGAGTGAGTGTCAAGGATAATTTTCCTCTCCCTAGTATGGAAATGATTTTACATCAGGTTGCAGGGTCACAGATGATGTCCTTACTTGATGGCTTTTTTGGCTATAATCAAATCAAGGTAAAGAGGATTGATAGATATAAAACCACATTTACTATATGTTGGGGCACATTTGCTTATGAACGTATGCCTTTTGACTTGTATAATGTAGGTGCCACCTTTCAAAGAGCTATGAAGATAAATTTTGACGATATGATCGGTAAAATTATCCAAGTTTATCTCGATAATTTGACTGTCTATTCAAAGAACCGGTTAGATCGTTTTGATCATCTTAGAAAAGTTCTCATGCATTGCAAAAAATTTGGCATTTCTTTAAATCCTTCCAAGTCTATTTTCGGTGTCACTAAAGGCAAGCTCGTCAGTCATATTGTTTCTGATTCAGGAATAAGCATTGACCCCGAGAGAATTACTACAATTCTAAAACTTCCTACCCCCGCCTCCAAGAAAGAAGTCCAAGCTTTCATGGGCATTATCAATTTCATCTATAGGTTTGTTCCTGACTTTCTGTCATGGTTAAACCAATTCATAATCTTTTGAAGCAAGATCATTCTTTTTCTTCTTGGACAAGTGACGTCGGAAATGCTTTCCTTAGGATTACGAAAGCAATCCATTCTGCACCGATTTTGGCAAAACCGGATTTCAAGAAAGATTTTACATATATACCAATTTCGCCAAGGAAGGAATTTATGCTATCCTCTTACAAAATGATGACCAAAACGACAAAAAAATTGTAGCATACATGAGCCAAAGTTTATCAGATGATGAAATCAAATACTCTTATATTGAAAAACATGTTTTTTCTCTTGTTAAGGCTATAGAAAAATTTCACCACTTTATTTTAGGCAAACATACGTAGGTAAGAGTCCCTTTGCCCATTGTCAAGTTTCTTCTCTCACAAACTTATCTTTCAGGAAAACTTGCACATTGGCTTGCCAAAATCCAGGAGCATGCTTTAACCATCATGACTTCAAAAATGATCAAGGGACAAGACTTAGCCCTTCACTTAGCTCAGAACCCTGAACCAAGTGAAGAACTTGATGATTAGGATAATCCTCTTTCAGGTCTATTCTATATTGAAAATCAAAATCTTTCTATAGATGAACATCCTTGGTACATAAATCTGGTGTATTACTTGCAGCATAAAAAATTCCCAGATAACTTGGATCCTCACCAGAGAAGGAGACTCCACCTCGAATCTTCAAGGTATATCATTTTAGGAGACTTTTTTTAAAAGGTATGCTGATGGTTTAATACTTCGATGTGTGAATGATGAAGGAGCACATAAATTGTTACAAGAAATTCATGGATCGTCAGTTTCTGTCATTCACATTGGTGGCCATTTTTATGCTAAAGATACTGCCTTTAAAATCATAAGAAATGGTTACTATTGACCTTCAATATTTCGAGATCCCTATAAATTTGCAAGATCTTGTGATAAATGCCAAAAAATTACTGGGAAAGAACGTCTTTTTTCCATGCCTTTACTACTTATCCTCCCATATTTCCCTTTTTCTAAATGGGGCCTAGACTTTATTGGTCCTATCAATCCTATGTCTTCCGGAGGGCATATTTTTATTTTGATAGCTACATACTACTTTACTAAGTGGACTGAGGTTGTTCCTCTTAAGAACACATCAAATGAGAAGGTAATTTATTTCCTAGAAACTAATATCTTTTCCAGATTTTCCATTCCACTAGAGATCATTACGAACAATGGCCCAGTCTTCATTTCTGCTAAGTTGACTCAATTTCTGGTTAAATTAGGGGTCAAACATTTCAATTCATTTTCTTATTACCCTAAAGGAAATGGGCAAGCCGAGTCCACTAACAAGAATCTGGTTAGGATCATAGAAGATAAACCTCGCCAATGGCACACACTTCTCACTTACGCTCTCTAGGAAGATCGAACAACTACCAAGGCAAGAACAAGTTGCACTCCCTTTCAGTTCGCATATGGCCAAGAGGCTATTATTCCTACTGAGTTGGAGCTTTCCTCCTTATGGCTGATGTTACAGATTGAAGATTTAAATTCTTCCAATGTTCCCCAAAGGATAAATGCATTGTTATCCCTGGAAGAACAAATGAATTTTTCCTTAGAGAACATAAAGAGAAGGAAACAAATTGTAAAAAAGTATTTTAACAGACGAGCAAAAGATGTTGAATTCAAGATTGACAAGAAATTCCTACTATGGGACTTAGCTCATGTTGAGAGAGGAAGACACTTAAAGTTCCATAAATTATGGCTAGGTCCTTTTAAAATCGCTTTTATCCTAGGTGCAAATTCATACCTTTTAAAGGATTTGGAAGAGCGATTGTTCTCTTACAACACTAATTGTTCCCACTTGAAACATTACATAGAACCAACCTGATTATCAATGCTTGTTTAAAATGAATTTTGTATATAGTCTTTTGTTTTACTGTTTTATTTTTTACTTTGGTTTGTTGAGTTTAATTTATGTTGTTTTGTTTCTTTAAAATTTATCAGAAATAAAGTTTGGATCAGTTTTTCCATAACAATGTCATTCTGTAAGTATTGTTGATCAATAATAAATAAGGTATACATAGTTGTCATGATGTCCTCCTTTCAGACATCGCTGAAATTGATTTTTTCTTTCAACTCTGTTGTAGGATAGCTGATTTTTCCTTCTTCCCTATTTCTGCTTTTCCTTTCTTCCTTCTATCCCGAGATTCAATGAGCATACCAAAAAGTTTCTCCTTAAAATCTTTAAGAAGTATTATATGTTACATATTGTTCGAATGTTATGCATACCGGACCAAAACCCTTCATACATACCACTTTCCATAAATTAATCCCAAAATCTCATCTCATTCTTTCCCTTAAACCATCTATTTCCCCCTGTTGCATAACTATTCTTCAACAATTTTTTCTATCATCTACTTGTCCGTGAAATCAGACATACTGAGTTCTAAATCTGTTAGAAACAAATTTCCCTATGGAGTCGTCAGTTTGTTGACGCCCAAAAGTGAAACGTAATATCCCTGCCTGCAAATGGGTTGCAATGCCTATTTATATATATATACATATACTTAATACTATACTATATAGGTGAGACCCCTTATAAACGAAAGAAAGTGACAAACACTTGGGTCATAACTGTTATAGTTTTTCTTTGGCCTAAAATTCATACTTTTAACTCACACTCACATTGGTTATAATATATTGCATTCATGGTATATTGCGTTGATGGTGTTGGTTATATTTGGCGGACAATAGTTATGTTATGCAATTGTTCAAAGTCAATCCAATCCTTGCAAATATGATCTTGTTAGAAATGAATATGGAGCATGTTGTATCATGTCCCTGGTATAAAACTATGCATACGAGGGTTTTCATTTCATTTTTTCAAAACATAAGTGATATGTTGGATTTGAATTAAAATTGATTAATGCAAAATGACGAAGTTGGATGTATTACACCCTAGCTATGGTTGATGGAAATTAATGGAAAGGTGGAGAAGCGACGTGCATTTACTGCATGTCATTCTTACTCCCACCTCGAGCTCACCACCCTCACCTTGTCGCACATTTGGTTGCTCTGGTTAGTTTTCCTCAATTTCACTCGGTCGTTGGATAATAATGGTGGTCTTTGGTTCTTTTCAACGCTTTCCTCATAGGTATGTGGACTCTCGCCCTTTCATTCATCATTCTAGCCTCAATCTGGATAGAATCTCTGTGTTGGCTCTTAGGATTCGTATGCAGAGTGCTTGTTTTCTGAAAGATATGGTGGTTGGATGTGTATTATGTCTGTGCAAATAAATTTGGTTGGCGTTTCAAATGATTACTAGTTGGTATGCTCCTTCATGTTGAAGTGTTCGGTTTCACCTGGGGTGGATAATGGTTATTATTGCTCCTTGTTGTTGATATTTTATGGAAAATTTATTTTGTTTCCACCCATGTCTTGTGTATAATCTTGGAGGTTTTTTTTGGGTAAACACAAAAGGGGATAGTTAGTTTCTGGGTTCTATTTCTAGTTGTTCTACCTCTTGCTCCATTCATGAGAAGTTATTTCCATGTTTAGTTGTAATTTCACAATTTGAATGAAGGAAAAGTAGGGTTTTACCTTGAGGCCACCTTGGAATCGAATGTGTTAAACCTTGTTGTAACCTTGTTGGAGGCTTTGGTTTGATGTTACAAAACACTGCTTGTCGAGTTGTCTCACCCACCTAGTTGTTCAGACATTTCTCTGCCTTGTCGCAATTGTTGTAAACTTGAATTCAATTTTTGAATTGATTATATGTAGACCTGACAGTCGAGAGATTGATGCTTTCGTATCTCCTTGGTCCATTGGTTGATTACCTACAGGAGTTCTAGCGTTTTAAATATTGTATAGTAAAAGAAAAGAAAATGAAAGGATCGTTGAGGTTTCAAACCCGACCTGTCACATAGCAAATACTAGAAATAGATAACGGCCCTGTATGATGAGTATTTGTTGGCCTTGTTATAAACTTGATATGGTCTATTTTAAATGGAAAATAATTTTGTTGATATTCCTCATATGAAAAGAACCTTGCAAATAAAACACGTAGATTGTACAATGGGAAGAAAATTGTTATAGTTATTTTGGCTCGGTGATGTTTGGAGGCATTTGATTTTTTTTAAATAAAATAAAAAATGACCATGTAATAGAACAAAGGGTCTTGAACCCAGTCCATTGTGCATCAATTGAAATGAGTTGATGTAAATGTTAAGTTAGATGGTTCTTCTCAGCCTCTTCATGTATGTTCTAAGCGCTCTATATATGATCGTTGATAGTTGGAATTATGGACAACCTGTGTACAAATTGTGTTGTTGTTCGAAGAAGAAAGATAGGAATTGATTGGCTGAGTTTGACAGTCCTAGAGTTTTGTTTTGGGTTTGATACTGTAAGTTACTCTGTTTTTATTTTTGATATTGCCTACAGTTTCAAATGTTCTTTTTGGCAATTAAAGGTATGTCATTTCTAAAGATTAAATGTTATTCGATATAATGGAATAGTATCCATCTCATTTCCCGATTCATTATACCATTTTTCACTCCTTACAAACCCACCATCTTTCCAGGTTCATTTTAATTCCTTGTTTTGTTATTGTAAATAACATTTCAAAAGAAATAATAAAAGGAGAAAGAAGTGACTGGTGTTTAATTTGGAAATGGAAGTATTTTTTTGATATGGAAGTTGCATCTATGTTTCTTGAACAATATCCAGTGGAGGTCCCCATCCATGCTACCACTTTTCGTTCATTACCAACCCTTCATCTTCCCAAAACCCTATCATTCCTTGTTCAATAACAATTAATTATTGATTTGAGTAATATGATGAATGGATTGATTGCATGTGCTTTTGTTGAGGATGATATAGCCAACCTTTGATTTTATTTAGGTAGGGTTGATGCATGGACTGTCAAGAGTTTTCATAACTAATTGGAGCATTGCTTCAAGATGATCTTTTTCAGTAGAGGCAATAATGATAGAGGTAACAAAGGCAGGGGAAATTGGCAGAGGGGTCATCGAAGACCTCATTTCTCCATACATTTTGATGTTGACCCCTAGGAATTAAACCATATTTTCCAAGTTGGTTTCTTCAACCTAGTAGGCCAAGGGATCTTCCAACCCCGACCAGAAAGACCTCCCTTCCAAGCACATCAAAATATATCTAGTGTTTGAGTCCCTCCTCATGTGTTAATGCAACCAGAACCGCCCTCCAACGATGGTTGGAAAGAGATTGTCCACCAGCCTGTTGTTCACCACCACGGTTGGCCCACTACATCATTGCCTTTACCACCACCACCACCACCTACTAATCCAAATGCCCAAGTCTCCCATTTTTTCATGCCCGTGCAGTCATCACATGCTAATAAAATATTAAAAACAGATTTCCCCGAGCCTGTGCAGGACAAAGGGAAAATAAATAGCCACTCACTCCAGCTCATCCAAGGAATCTTCCAAATCAGTTTTCGCTTGCCTTCATCTTAAGTATGATCGTCGTCATGTTATTAGTGCAGTTCAGCCTCAAGGCTCTGACCAGTCAAAGGTTGCCACTGAAAAATCAAAAGGGGACATCAGTGAGAAGAGGCTTAATGCCTCTCATAGAAAATATGGATTTTGATGATGAATAGTGTTGTTTTATATGTTGAAGACAATACTTTTACTTTGATAAAGTTTTGGACAACAAGCATATTTTTAGACATTCTTTTTGGGACAACATGGATATAATACTTTTTGGATATGATCAGATTATATTGGGCTGATATTTAAAATATTTGGTCATAATTTTGAAAACGAGAGTTACAAGGATGATATTTGAAATCTAATGAATTATTTTTATATTTCATGTCTTGATGATTATAAAAGGAAATAATTGGGAGTCACAAGGGTACCACCTATTTAGTTAATATTTAAGACCCTTATATGTGTGTGTGTGTGTGTGTGTCTCGAACTAATTAGTTAAGTTAATTTGAATTAACTAAAGAAAGGTAGTTGAACTACCCTAACTTATTGAGGAGGAATAAAAGCTCAATGAGAAGAAGAGACAAAAGGAGGAGAGATTAGAAGAAGAACTACAACCATAAGGTTTTCTCTATACTAGTGAGATACTTTTAACTTTCATTCATTATGAGTTTACTAGAAAGCTTAATCCTCTTGATGATAGCAGGGTCTTATTAAGGCAACATGATTCAAAAATCGAATCACATATTTCAAAAGCTTGTTGTAAAGGTGTATGATTTATCTTTAGTAGTCTATGTATTTTGTTTGCGCATGAATTGAGTTTCATGATTGATAAATAATATCTTGCAGAGTCAAGTGACAACATTTTGTGGCAAGTTGATCCAGATCTCTAGCTTCATTTTTCTTCTTGATTGTCAGAGCCTTTTTGTATGGTGCCCATCGAAGGATTCTAAATTTGATTTTGGTCCCTACCCTCGCAGGGGTTTGTAGAGAGAACTCATTTTTGTATCTCATAATGAAATAAATGAAAAATTAGATTACAGTTTCAGTCTCATATATGTGTTTTAATGATATGGTTCATTCTTTTGCTTTGATCTCCATGTATACATTTGTATAATTTCTTTACACATTCATGTAACTTTGTTTAAGTTTACTTCTTTCGAAATGTTATGTATAACACATAAAATTCAACCTTGATCCTTTGTAGTTAATACTTGTGGATTAAGTGATTTTCTTTGAGGCTATAAATCTCGGGTGACATTCCTAAATATCTTGTCTTAGCCAGGAAATATCTGAAAATGTTTGAGTAAAGTTTTATATACCTTTTCCTTAAAATAGACCACTTTGGAGGCTTCTCCAAATACACCCATCACATATGTTGACATCAATGACAACCAACTATCCAACATTAAATATAATACATAAATGAAAAATAAACATTAAATATAATACATAAATGAAAAATAAAGAAACTTAGTAAAAATATGGTCATTGTAATTAATAAAAAAACATGGTATTGAAAAATTTCTATAGATTTTGATCTATTAAATAAATATCCTTTATAATAATGGATAAGGCAAAATATCCTTTATAATGATGGTATTGAAAAATTTCTATAGATTTTGATCTATTAAATAAATATCCTTTATAATGATGGATAAGGCAAAATAAACAAAAATTGTTGTAATCAAAGAATTGGAAACTTATCTTTAATGTGATGAATTAATTATTCAATGTCAAATTTGAGATCAACAAGATTGTGTGGGAACATATCTACTTCCTAAAGACTCAAAGGATGTTGTTTTTCCAAAGATCGAACAAACAATCATATGAATTCATTTTGGTGTTAATGACACATTTCCTCTCCCAAATAGAGACACATTCCATGGTTTTAGATCTTCTTTAGCAGCTCCTCCAAATGGTTTTTTATCCATTGTTTCCTCCACTCAACCTTGGATGTTAGAAAATAATTCTAACAAATCATACAAACCGTAATATATTTACATTACATATCTTTTGCATTTTGAATCCACCTTCTTTTAATTTTTCTTTTAAATTACTTACATAAATAAAAGTGCACCAATTGATCTATTCAAAGAAGGGACAAACCAAAACCAAGTCAGAGAAAATGAAACACATATTAAAATACATAAATAGAAGCTATTTACATTACTTATTTATATACATTTATAAGAATAATAAAAAAATACTATGTTATAAAAAATAAAAATAAAACAATTTTAAAACCTTTTATTTTGATAATGCATCACTTATATGCATTTAAAAGAATCTAAGAATTAAGGGATAATAAAATTTGGTAATATTTATTCAATCGTCTATTCAAAGAAGGGACAAACCAGAACTAAGTCAAGGGAAAAGGAAACACATATTAAAATACATAAATAGAAACTATCACTTATATGCATTTAAAAGGATTAAGGGATAATAAAATTTGTTAATATTTATTGAATGGTCCAATAATCCCTTCATATATTGCATTCTATTATTTTTTTTTTAAAGATTATGTTGTATTTACCTTCATATATTGCATTCCATTAATTTTTTTTAAAAGATTATGTTGTATTTAGGTAACCCACGTGATGTCAAAATATGTGCATTTAATGGATTTAGAGTGATAAAATGCATATGTGCGGATGTTATGGCATTATTAATAAATTAAAAAATTAAAAAAATGTTATAAAAATAATTAAAAGAATAAAAAATAATATGATATAAAAAATAAAATGATTATCAAATAACATTTTATAAAATAATCAAAATATTGAAAATAGTATGTTATAAAAGGATAATTTTTTAATTTTTTTTTACTATTTTATTATTAATATAAATTAAAATATTAAAATAGTATGTTATAAAAAGATAATTTTTAAATTTATTTTTTTACTATTTTATTATTAATATAAATCAAAATATTAAAAAATAGTATATTATAAAAGGATAATTTTAAAATTTATTTTTTGTACTATTGGTTTTTTAGAGAATTTTATTCATAAAATATATATTAAAGATTGATTTGTCATATTTGAAAATAGTAGAGAAATTGTATCTACCAATTCCACCTTATCGTTTATGGTGCTAAGATGTGGGGTAAAAAACTTAGGGTAAAGAAGCCTGTCGCGAAAACCATATTCCATTATTGCATATTCAACTCTAGACACCTCCTTGGATTTTATTTCTCTATGTGAACTATCCTAGATATGTGAATCTCTCCCTCTCTCTATGTGTGTGTGTGTGACTCCTAGACTACACATATGATTCATAATCTAAATGATGTAGCTAGAGACATGGTCCAAATTAAACAACATCTATCTGATTTATATCTAGATCTCTCTAAAGTTGAAAGTTTGGGTAACATAATCAAATCTTTAGTACATAAATTAGAGAATTATAGAAACAATTTACAATTTTCTCTAATACTATGTCTAATATCAAAGATATGCTAACTCCTAAACCAAATAACACATTTAGACCAAAAGAATATTCTTCTCTTATAATCGTTTTCAAGAAAGCATCAAATGAAATTACTTTAGTCTTTAAAATGGCTATAATAGATAAGATGAATAAGAACAATTTAGATATTGCTTCCCAAGCTCTAGAAAAGGTGGAAAAGATAAAAGAAAGATAATTATTTTCTAGAAGAAATTATTTTTTTGCTACAAGAAAGAAAAAAGATAAAAAGGGCCAAGATGGTTAAACCTGGAAGAGGTCCTAATGAGTTTGATGATGAATAATTAAGATTTAAAATCCAAAGGGAAGTTAATTTCAATCATGAAATAACTCATGCATGGGTATTAATGGATAACATAGCTTTTCAAATATGTTATGAATTAAAGAGGGCCAAATTAGGAAAAGGCATTTAAAGAATTTCTACTCCTAGTTCGAACACTAGTTCTTATTCCAGTAATGGCCTTATAAGAAATATTGATTATATGAGTCCTTAGAACATTAGTGATTTTATTGCTTATTGCGATGGTTGGGCTAAAGTCCAAAAGTCTATACATAAAGAAAAGGTGTCATGGCAAGAATTGACATTTAGAATAATTTGGGGTTTTTAAAGCATGCTCAAGCGTTGGTAGCATGGAATGACTCTTGTAAATAGTGATAAGATCACTCAAGTAGATGAACCCCTCCAAGCTCTAATTGAGGCAGTAGGCCATGAATTTTATGGACAAGCTCCATTGGATACTAAGCATTATTCTACATTGTATTTGTCTCAACAACTTTGTGATTGTTAGTGTGAATAGGGTTCTTTAGCTATCTAGTTCTTTCTTAGCTATCTATCTTACTTAGGGACATTTTCATTTTATCCCATATTGGTTGTGTTTTTAGTCTCTTGGGCGATAAATCCTATATATACTCACCCATCACTCTCATATGATCATCTCATTTTCATTGTATGTTTTGCATTCTCTTGAGTATAATACAATTTATTCTTGCTCATTTCTTATTTCTAGCTTTGTTTTTTTTCATTCATTTGCATTCTTGGGTGGATTTTCAACCAAATATTACATGGTATCAGAGCGATTGTGAGTTGTGGGTTGTTTTTTTTCATTCATTTGCATTCATGGGTGGATTTTCAACCAAATATTACATGGTATCAGAGCGATTGTGAGTTGTGGGTTAGCAATATTTTTAGAAATCTAAGTGTAGAGCTATTTTTTTTAAGCACATGAGTATGCTCTTCTCTTGCTCGATTTCCACTCCCCGAGCCCACCCCATAACCACTTCCCCTTTTGCGGATTGGTCAAACCCTAATTGTAATAGGCTAAATGAAAAGAGGGCCCCAAAATATATTAAAGTGGTTATAACCGCCCAGAATGAGAATTCGGCCTAGCCAGAATATATTAAAGTGGTTATAACCACCCATAATGAGAAGTCGGCCCTACCAGTGAAAAGATACCTATTCAGCACCTACCAGTTTGTATAAATAAGAGAGGCTAACACTTCATTTGGACACACACTCAGCTCACTCATCTAGTGCGCAAGTATTGAAGGAAGCTACAATTACCAGTTGCCGGAAGAAGGAAGAGAGAGAGGTGTGTTGCTCAGTGTTGGATATTCTCTATTGTCCGGTTCATTATCTTGGCATTGTATTGGCTATCTATATTAAGGAAGTTTTGCTGGGTTTTCTTCCCCTTGAGGGTTTCCCATGATAAATGCTTGTGTACTCTTGTCATTGTGTTTCTCTCAGTGATCTTGTTTATGCTATTGTTATCTAGTAAATTGAAAGTAACCTAATAATAGCAGAAACTTTAACATGGTATCAGAGCTAAGTTGAGGAGAGCATCTTTCACAAGAAAAAGAAAAACGTCATTGTTGTCGTACATGAAAATTAGGGTTTTTTTTTATTAAAGAAGGTTTTCAGCCTCAAATCCATCTAGAAAGGTGTGCCCTACCTCAAGGAACATTTTGGCATCCTCAACGCACTTTTTCAGTGGCTAGATCTCCCGAAAAGTGAAACCCTAGTTTTCACAAAGTACTAGAAAACCATAAGTACCAGTGTACTAGTGTACCAAAAGTACTAGAAAACCAGAAGTACCAGAAAACCAGAAGCACCAGTCTAGAAATCCGCAAATCAAGTTTGGAGGGGTAAAAGTTGGATTTTTTTTTAATCTAAACACACCAGGCTACTCGCCTCAGTCCAGTGCATCTTTTGGTGAGTTCAGTTTTCAGATCCAATAAATTTGATTTTTTTATTATTTCTATAGCCCAGAGGGCTAGGGTTTCTTCTACAAGAAAGAATGGCTACCAGCATGAGGGTAGAAGATAGGTCGGAAGGATCTAGAAACTTCAGATCTTGGAAGCATAGGTTGCAGATGATTCTAGACGAGAATGATCTCCTAGAACATGTTACAGTGGGTGTACCAGAACTAGATGAAGAAGAGCAAAAGACCAAGCATAAGAAGAATGAAAAAAAAAGCAAAGAGAATCGTGTTAGATTCAGTAAAAGATCACTTGATCCCTCATATATTCGAACTACAGACAACAAGGCAAATGTATGAAGCACTCAACAGATTATATGAAAGAAAAGACATTAGCCAGATTGTTACCTTAAGAAATCAACTTCGTAATATGAAGATGGACAACTCAAAATCTGTCACATCCTATCTTATGAGAGTTTCTCAGATCAGAGATCAGCTTGCAGCTATTGGAGATGTCATTAGTGACAAAGAAATTGTAACCACAACCCTAAATGGGTTTCCAACATTTTGGATTCCTTTTGTACAAGGAGTGTGTGCAAGAAGCAAGTTACCCAAGTTTGATAAGTTATGGGTAGATTGCACACACAAAGAATCTAGACTTGCAGGCCAACATAAGAGATTAATTGTCGATGAAGAGGAAGCTCTTACAACTCAAAAGAATAAAAGAAGTTCCTTCAGGAAGAACAATAAAGAAGCTAACTCCATAAGAGTTCTAGACAAGAAGAAATATGTTTCAAAGATCAAATGCTACAACTGTCAAAAGTTGGGACACTTTTCCTATGACTGTCCTCAAGGAAAAGGAAAAAGAAAGTATCAAGCACATGTGGTAGAAGAAGAGGAATCTACTCCCTCAAAGAAAGCTCTAGCAGAAATTAAGGATTATGTACTTTAAGTTGAAGATAGTTGATCTGAAGAAAGAAAGCAAATGGTGGAGTCCGTAGAGCCTCCCCACACAAAAACAAAAGATAAGTATTCATGTTTATTTTTA
>ML804843.1:0-13771 GCA_009831015.1 Picea engelmannii | reverse complement strand
AAGGAAGTATCAAAGAAGAGGATGAAGAAAGAGATAAAATATTTATTTCATGTATGATCACTCATGAGAGTGACAAAGAAAGCATATTGTAAGTAAGTTTACAAGTCTCGGAAGAAAGAACTTATGTCGTGACTTGCAGAAGTCAGACAACATGAGAAGGACGTACGATATGATGACAGTCAGTAAAGACCAGACAATATCCGGTATTTATATAGGAGCAGGAGGTTCCTAAAGATGCAGAGCATAAATATTCAAGATGAAGAAAAAGATGGATACTCAGATATAGTGGATGAGATGTAGGTAACTACAGGTTGCTCCAGTACCATTCTTATAGATGCAGAGGGAGCAGGTTGATCTAGTATGAAGACAAAAAGAAAGAAATATGCGAACTCAAGAAGGCAACCAAGATATTACAGAAGAGAACTTCAAGGATGATGATTAGAAACTGTCAGTTTTGTGCATGAGGGAGCTATGTCTCCGAGTTTGAAATAGAAGATCGTGATTTGATGCAGTTAGGAAAGCAGATGGATGGTGCCCAGATATTTTGATCAAGATGAAAGTTATCCAGTAGATGGATGGTGCCCAACAGATGGGTAGCATGGTATTATACCATTGAAAGATTTTGGACCACAAGATATTTTTTTTTGGATCCCATAGCTAGACCTTCGTAGAGAAGGAATGAACAATCCCACAAGTAAAACTTCGTAGAGAAGGAGAAAGAGAAGAGACCTTCGTAGAGAAGGGGAATGATAAATTTTCCAAGGTTGGCCTCTGTCCAAGTGTTGAGTTTTGGATACTCTAGGGACATGCTAGAATACCCTCGTAGAGAGGAATGTGGATGTTTCTCTAAGGGGCATCGGGTAGATACTCTCCCCTGGCCAAGGATTGAGTAGCCTGGAACACAAACCTTGACCATGTGGAATGATTAGTTGTCTCTTGAGGTTTGTGTCGTAATCCTGCGTGGATCATGGAAAGGGAGTCTAGTCTTGCCCAGGCTAGCATCTTAGCTTCTCTAGTTCATGTGGGATGACTAGGAGTGAAGTTGTGGTAGTAGTACTCCCCAGTGGATGGCTGAGATATATGACTACAAGAGAAGGGAGAACATAAAAGGAAAGGAAAAACTCATAGAATATCTTCTGTGTGAAGATAAGACATATTATGTGTGAAGATAAGATATCTTCTTTGTGAAGATAATAAAGAAGTATCTTCTGCATGAAGACGAAAGAAAGAAAGAGTATCTTTTGCACGAAGATAAAGAGAACAAAACTTTTGATGATTTATAGATATGCTAGTCAATGATCATGATGCCAGATGATCAAGTGGATGCCTCCAGTTATCCAGTTGATGATGTTACCCAGTTGATGATGTTGCCCAGTTGATGATGTTTCCCAATTGATGATGTTATCCACTGGATACTGCTACCTATTTGATGTTGACCTCCAGTGACCTGTCAAAAGATAAAGAATATCCTTCTTGTTAAGAGGGAGTGTTAAAATATTGTGTAACTGCAAAGAATATTCTTATCCCCTTTTGTGGATAAAGATCAAATATATTTATTTTTTATTAGATCAATCCCCTTTTGTGGATTGATCATGTCGGGCATTGTAATTGATCAAATCCCTTTTTGTGGATTGGTCAAACCCTAATTGTAATAGGCTAAATGAAAAGACGGCCCCAGAATATATTAAAGTGGTTATAACCACCCAAAATGAGAAGTCGACCCATCCATAATATATTAAAGTGGTTATAACCACCCAGAATGAGAAGTCAACCCTGCTAGTGAAAAGACACTTGTTCAACACCTGCCAGTTTGTATAAATAAGAGAGGCCAACGCCTCATTTGGACACACACTAAGCTCACTCATCCAGTGCACAAGTATTGAAGGAAGCTGCAGTTACCAGTTGTCGGAAGAAGGAAGAGAGAGAGGCGTGTTGCTCAGTGTTGGATATTCTCTGTTGTCTAGTTCATTATCTTGGCATTGTATTGGCTATCTATATTAAGGAAGTTTTGCCGGGTTTTCTTCCCCTTGAGGGTTTCCCAGGATAAATGCTTGTGTACTCTTGTGATTGTGTTTCTCTTAGTGATCCTGTCTATGCATTTGTTATCTAGTAAATTGAAAGTAACCTAATAATAGCAGGAACTTTAACATCTTTTTCCACAATAGCTTTTTCACACCCAGTATGAACGACACACATGCGACAATTTTTTACGATGGAGAAACAAGAATGATAGAAAAAGCGAGGGATATCAACCCCCACTAACTCGTAGCCCTAGAGCACCATTATGCCCTTCAAAATATTGACTGGGTAGCCATCCACAAACACTTTGAAAGACTCCTTTAACATCATAAAACTACTTCAGGAATTTTCCTACTTGTGGCTCGACCATGCACTTTTTGTCCTAGCCTTAAATGTCCATATGGTACAATTCCTTCTTGAGTGTAAGATACTGTAATACTACAACATCAATATGAGGGAATAAATTTAGTCTATACAAAACTTGATGAACCAATTTTATTTAAAATTTCAGTACTTGTAACACTTCCACAATATTTAAGGTTTTTTTCCATGAGAGGGAGTTTTAGAGGTTAAATAGCAGAAAAAGAGCCAAATACGTGAGAGAACAGACCATCCATGAAATGGAGTTTTTATGATTAAAGAGAAGTGTCAAGATACAAAGGGGATTCTGCATAAGATTGGGATATCATACTGAACCTTTCGATGTACACGTTGACGAGAACTAAAGGGAGGATTTTTTGAGGTACTAGAGAAGGAGGTACTCATGTTTTGTGGGGCAGGTAATGTTGGTGCCTAAGAGCTTCTTTGTCCTCAATAGTAAAATCACTTGGTTTGGACTTGACTGTTTGAACTTCAGAGTTTTTACTTTCCTACTTCACCCTGGTGGTATCATAGCCTGGTATTACGAAAATCAAGCACATAAAGAAACCAAGATAACTCAAAAGAGTTCTTCGTATTGTATCTTAATGAGAAAGAGAAAGCTTTCTTATATAGGATTACAAGAAATTCGATTCAATCCACTTTATGAATGTGGGATAGACCGAGAAACATAATAAAGTGAAATAAGACATATAAATAATCTAAATTCAAGTTGACTTTATTAATGTTAAAGTCTAATATCTATTTGACCATTATAAACTAATATTTACTTTAATGGTCAATCTACTAACTACACTAATCTTATCTTGGATTTTACATATTTTTCTGGACCCACAGACTTGGTGAGAATGTTTGCAATTTGGTCCTCTGTGGGAAAGTATTGTAGCTCGGTAGATCCATCCTCTACAAGTTGTCTGATGAAGTGGCAATGTACCTGTTGATCCATTTTCATGTATCACCTTTTATTTCTAAGTTTACCCTTATGTAGAATCTTTCCCCCTTCCATTTTTTTATGATCCACCACTTTAAAAAAAAATTCTATACTTAGCCATTTTTCTTACTTGTGCGAAAATTCCCTTTTTCATAACCATTCTTGTTCATCTTGGACAAGTTTTTCCATCCTTCCCTTACCATGTTCCATAGATTACAACACTTAGTTTAGTTCTTGTAGTTTGGAGATCCTGCACAAACTTCCCCTCCACACAAATAGAACCTTCGTGCATCTTTGATTCCGCACAACTAATTATGTGGAGAAATCCATATAGCCCGCCCTTTACACTCTCCATATATCTAACTCTCGCACTCTAGCACACTTACATCTTCCACACACCTACACTTTCACACCACTAGTTTCTAAAGAGATTGATTTCTCTCCGTGATCTATACTCAATGAAACTTTCATCCATATCTTGTGCTTTGCACACTGCTCGAGGGTCATTTACGATCCATTAATTGGTTCTCATTTGTGAGGTAAAGGGAAATGATCTGGGGTTAATGTGGATTAATTATCCCATTTTCCCAGGAAACACTCATTTTTCAAAGTAACTTCCCTTCATAGTTTCCCATATTTTGAAGGAAATTTGTACATGCTAACGTGATGTTTTAATAAATGCTATTCATTTACTTAACATTTAAGTAGCTTGAGCTCCGTAATACAATGTCACATGTATAAAAGTGCCTTGAAATAATAAGAAATATGGCAGTTAGAAGGAGGAAAGAGCCTTTTTTTAGGGATGCAGTTAATTCTCTCGTGTACCAAGATAAAGACTTTCATTGGTATTTAACATATCAATGGTTTCGAAGTTTAACTCCTGAACAAAAGCAGAGTAACAAAATATAGACAATTGACTTAGTTAATGTTGGTCGCATGCCTGAAGTCTTTGACTTCAGGGAGTTGGTTTCTTGGTGGGCCCGAAGATTTGATTAAAAAAGCATAACAATTCAATTAGTTGTTGAAAGGAAGAACCTTGTTCCACTAACCCCCAAGATAGTTAAAATAATTCTTCAACTTCCTACATCCAACAAAAGTATTAAGCTTTATGAAGCACACTCTTTTATGGATTCCCAGGATGGTAGGATAAATTTGCTAAAAGATTTCATGGTTCCCTTTGCAGAAGTGCTAGATGCCCATTCGACCATTGACATAACTATATTGGCAGAGCCATATCAAGATTTTTCATGGCTATTTGAATGATTGATTGATCTGAAAATCCTTAGATGTTAAATTATTCCTTAAGTATACATTAACATCCAACCTGATTCGAAAAATTAAGATTGTCTTGACTATTTGCAAAATAACATATGAATTCACCTACTTATCCAAAATTTTATTAATGATACATAATTTGTGAGAAACTAAGTGATATAGAAAAGACAAGAACAAAACACATTACACCAATTGTTAACAGAGTTCACCCATCTTGGGCTACATCTCTGGGTCTGCTTCCAAATGAAAGACTTCTCTATTAATGCTCAAATGTTTGATACAATAATGGCTCCAACTTACGTTTTTACAATGACCTTATATGTTTCTCAAACTCAAATATGAGTGTCAAAATCATTTTTGGCTCGAAAAACCAAAAATTTTGACTGTAAACACTCTATACTTCTCTCAAAGAGCTCTATGGCACGGAAAACAATGCAAAACCAAAATATACAACATCTCCTTGCACACATTCCAATTCAATTCCTCTTTTCCCTTTCACACATAAATCCATCTCTCGTACAGTGGTTGAGTGCTAGGCTTATATAGGGGAAGTTGGGGGGTTGAACCCCACCTGAACCCCCATATGCTCGCATGGGAATTTATTTAAACATAAATACAATGTCATCGGTGGGTCTAACCAATGGGCATCATTGGAATAATGGTCAGAGCATGGTGTTTAAATATTTGGGTCATCGGTCCAGAGGTCGCAAGGTCAACCTCGAATGATGCCTATTTGTGGCATATTACATTTAATATGAACTTAAATATTTAACTCTAGAATGGTATATTCGATGTTATTTTTAGCGCAGTTGGTTAGAAGTTGTTTCATTGAACCGAAGGTTATGGGTTCGATTCCCGTCCAAGCCAACAAAATTTTATACCCCTTAGTCAATATTGGCCAATCAAATGCTACCACATGTCCACCATTGATTGGTCCACATCATTTCTGCCATACACCTGTCAACATGACATGTCACCTCGATCGTACACCTGTCATCATGCCATGTCAGCATCGTATGACCACTTGTCATCTTCCACATCAGCATTGTACTGCCATGTGTCATCCTTGCAGTGATGCAACATGGAATATTACAATCCACATGTCACATCCATATAGTGCCACGTGTCCTTCCCTATTTGACATTTTACCTATTGGTCAAAAACTTCAAAACATCTTAACTTCTTCATATGATGTATGTTTGAGGCCGTTCAAATTGCATTAGAAATATCTCATCAAGATCTACACAATGAACTCATTTTCATTAGCATTTGAGACAATCAATTTTTGAGCATTCCTAGATCCACCTGGATCATTGATGGGACGAGAATCCACTTCTCATATCCCAAGGTCAATATTATATTTATTGCATTTTTCTTTTCGAAAGGAATCTATATTTGACTAGGCTGAGGTAATCTCAAATGATATTTCCTTTTAACAGGTCGATTATCTAAAGACTTTAATATTCTTCATGAATGTGTATCTAGTCCAAGCAGTCGCCTATTGTAATGTGTTTGAGGGGTTAACCCTAAGAAGTAATTTGGATGTTGAGAATGAACCAATTCAATTTCGGTACCATGTGCTTTGGAAGCATAAGGAACCATTCCATTTTTGTCTCATTCAAGATAGATTTTTGAAAGAATTTAGATTTATATTGACTAGAGAAGTACCAACAAAGATAACTCAATAAGAAGAGGATTTTCTAAAAGGAAAGGGAGTTTGTGTACCATCAAGAATATCATACCTACATTAGGTTATATGGTTATAAAGGAATCCCTTTTATGCTTCCAATATTTGTTTTTGATAGGTATTTTCTTGCAGAGGTATGTAGACAATATAAATCTTGGTCTATCCTTTTTTATATAAAGAAGAAGAGGCAATTTATCTCATTTCCCTTTACTATTTCTAATGTGATATTCATAAATGACCCCCACTTGTTCAAAATTTATGAAATGGTAAATGTATTTAATATGAAGGAAGCACAACCTCTCCAAGGTTTTGATCCTGAGTATTTTTTTCCACGACATTTGGCATCCTTGAGATACATAAACCTTTTTACAAGGATTGTTGAAGGAACTGGTGATAACACCCAAATACCACAAAGAAAAAGGAAAAATAACCATGTAATGATGACTTGATCACTAACGTTAGTTCCAACACTCTGTGGAAAAAAAAAACGAAACAAGGAAAAGAGGTAAATATGCTACCAATGTTCAATCTTCTTCTATTCATCATGCACATGGGAGTGCCTCCTTTGCATGAAAGAAACAAGAATAAAATATTAGTAGAGAAGAGAATAATGAAGGATGTGTTGGAGGAGGCGATGAGGATGACCCACCCCTTGCTAATATTAAAATAACTCATACAATATCTCAACAGAATAGGAACAAAATATCAATCAAGAAGGATTCACAAAATTATTAAGAAATCCCAAGAGATACAGTTGACATGGACATTTATAGTACCACCATGCTTGATTTGGTTTCCCTTTGAATTGTTGAAATCCATAGAATTGCAGAGGATTTGGCTCAAGAAGAGCTAACAATTTTTAAAGAAAAGTCATTCACATTGCACAATGTGCAATATAATAAAGAAGAGGAATATTTGCAAATTAAAAAAGTTTAAGTGAAAAATAAGAAAGTAACCCAAAAGAGGAATTCTGAGGTTGTCGTCTTAGGAGTCGGACCCTTAGGACTCCTAAAATTGCATATCACTGCTGGAGATTTTTTTCCCATTCATTTTTTGAATAGTTGGAAAATTTTAGGATTGAAGAGATGAATAAATGAACTTGTGCATTGAGTTCGAAACCATTGCTTGCAAAACCATTGGCTATTATTTCATCAAATAAAATGCCACCAAGTACACTTGAGACATCAACAAAGGTGAGAAAAGCTACCAAATTGTTGAGTGGAGTTAGATTTTATGTCACATAAAATATTAATAAGCGACTTAACATTATTTCACAACCATGGGAAGTTAGTTCAAGCTTAATAAATTTATCACAAAGGACCGTGAGCTTCACTAAATATTTGAAAACGGACTTGGAACATGATGAAGCATTTTATAAAAATGATTTAAGTACCTTTATAGCACAAGTTTATAGTTTAAGTGATTATCATAGAAACCAACAACAATTTCCTTCGAACCATAGAATAAAATAGTTAAAAGCAGAATGGATGGCAAGAATACAAATGTTACGAGATGCAATTTCCATTTGTACAAAGATAAATGACAAAAGAAGTGATGCATTCTTTAAAGCATTAGAAATTGTTAAATACCTTGAAGGCCCACAACTTATAAGATATTCTATGGTTATAAATAAAGAACAACTAAACATGGATTTGGGTGTGACTAAATCTGCATGGGAAAGCAAGTTTGATGACCTCGTGGAATTTCTGGAGGATGAAATTAAGTAGCGACTTGTTACCTTTGTAAATAAAAATGAATACCACTCGGCATCAGTCACATAGTTGTTCCAAATGTGAATATCCTATGTATCTTATGATTATAAATGAATGAAATCATTTAAAGCTCTATGATTTTCTGGGCCATCAGTCTTATTTTCTGTCTGAGTCTTGCTTCAAATTATTTTTCTCAATACCTGAAATAATGGATGTGATGGAATGGATGTATCTTTTCTATTATTGCATGTGAGATTACTATCTTTTTATTATAATTTATCTGGTTAGTTATTTTACCACTTGGTCCACTCACAAGTGTTGATGTTATGAATGGATGTATCTATGTTTTGAGAAAGTATATTGAATATTTGAGTGAGAAAGAGGAGTACCACCTCTATAAAAATGTAGAGGGGAATAATGATTAGTTTTCTCAAGAAGATCCTAGGAGGTTGAGTCTTGTCCCTAGTAGGAAAAGAGATCAACATTTTTGGCGACCATATCGGGGAATCAAAATAAATTTTAAATATTTTTACCTTCAGTAAATGTCCTGTCATGATCCAATCCAATGCCATCTTCTTATTGGATTGGATGACCAAAGGAGTGTTTTAAATGAATTGTTTTCCTTGGTACTCAAAAGAACAAAGAATTAAGAAGAGATAGAGTGATCTTAGAAAGCATTGGCTCAACAAGAGCCCACAGTTCCTCATAATTTTAAAAGGTGACTCCAATAGAGATTGTCAATATTAGACACTTCAAAATATTTTGAAGGACCTATAACAAAAAGCAGAAGAAATATTATTTGACAAACTAGTAACTCTTATATCTATTTATTTCCATTAGATCATGATCAACAAGAAGAGATGGCATAATGTGAGGAACAAAATGATGAACCCAGAAATGAAGAAAGACAAGAAGGTCGAAGAAATAATGATAGACAAAGAAACCAGAGGTGGAGACAAAGGATAAGTCCTCTAGCTCCTCAAGGTGAACAAAATCAATTTCCAATTTTTCCTATTGGGATATTGCTAGTATTTAATGGTGATGGGATAATGAATCTTGATAAATGTTTGGATCATTTTTTAACAATCTGTGATATACATAGAGTAGTGCATGATGATGTTATGGTTAGAATATTTTTGCAAACTCTTATTGGCCCAACTTACAATTGGTATCTCTCTTTACCAAAAAATTCGATCACATGTTTTAATGATATTGAGTATGCATTCATGGGTAGATATGCTCAACATGTTGCTTATTATACCTTATTAACTTAGTTTACTTAGATTCATTTGGAGAAGAATGAAAATATCAGAGATTTTAATATTTGATTTTTTAGAACTTTGCAACAAATACAGGAGGATCAACGTCCTAATGATCCTATCATTTTGGGATGTTTCAAAAATGCAATGCCTACCAATGTAAAATATGCAATAAAATCTACCCAAATTACTAGCTTTAATGAGGCTATGTGGAAAGCATAAGAAATGGAGGAGGATATGTTGGAGAGAAATGTAGATCCTGATATTATTTTAGGAAGAGTGCAACAACAAATGATGTCCCTTGCAATTTCATATCACAACACATCCAAACTAGTCTGAAATGTAGATGATAGAGTAGTTGCAAGAGGAATATTCCATGGTAAAACACCAAAATTTTAGGCCTTTCATCTATTGAAGGAATTCGCTCATGTAAAACAAGATGAATAAATTGCATAGTTGAATAGAACTATGAGACAAATGCAGAATGAGATAACTATGTTAAGAAGAGTTGAAGAGAAAAGTCCTTGTCCACATCATCATAATGCCGGAGCACCCACATATGGTTTTAGGGAACATATAGAAAGAAGCCAGAATTCTGATAATCCTAGGCCTAGAGATCCTCGGTTCCAAAGTCCTAATTCTATTGTAATAGATAAAGTTAATGATGAACTTCTCAAAGATGAAGACTAATTCTTGGATCCCCTAGGAGTTGATAATGAAGCACCTTTTGGAATTCTTGAATGAATGGAGATGGATGATGATACAATGCCATTTTCAAAAGGAGACTTGGTAGTTGAAGAAGAGTAATTTCTAAACATGGAATGAGATAATGTGGTCCAAACAACGAATCAATTGAATAAGTTTCAAGGAAGAAATCTTATTCCTCCACAAGTGGAATAGTCAAAAGGATATAAAGGTGGCCCTTCCATTCCAGAAAAGAATGTGGGGCAAATTTCTCAGAAAAGTGATGAAAGAGGGAGTTCTTCCAAGGTGACTTATAATATTATTGAGGACTTGACAAAATTGCAGATTACCCTTCCATTTTTGAAAGTGGTGAAGATTCCCCAACCAAAGGAAATTTTATTCAAAGTATTGGAAAATGGAGACAAGCATGATACAAGAGTAGAGGCAACAATCATCAACAATAAAAAACAACTTTCTACTCCTTTTGCAAGAAAAAGAGTGAAAATGCCTCCTTATATATATATATTTGGAGACACCTGAGATGATATTACATAATTTCATGGTAGATAGTGGCGCTACAAATAACATCATGCCTCTTTTCACAATGCAAGGAATTGGTTTGGAATGCACTAAGTATTATTGTTGAAGTTTGTAGCATCGGACAGGTACTCTTGCATAGGTCTAAGTGTCTAGATGTGTGGAAGTCATCCAAATCCTTCTACCTTAGTAATTTAATATAATTAAAGGAATTATTAAAGAAAGTGATTTTATTAATTAGTTGAGTTTAATTTAATTAAATTCTAAAGTTATTAGCATTAGTGAATTAAATCTTAGTCATTGATCTCAAGTGAGGTGAGATTTAATCTCAACCACAAATCACTTTGGAGATTAGGGTTAGGTTATAACTCAATATTATAAAATCAAGGCTAGGGTAAAGGAGGGGGAACTTTTCATTATAGAGAGAGAGACAATTATTTTTTCTCAAGGATATATCGAATAGGTGGAGAATGACTTTCATGTAGAGATAAATACAAGTTAGGGAGAAGAGAGAATAGGGGCAGCCGTAGGAAGATCTGACAAATCATAGCCAAAACAACAAGAACAAAGGTGTACGCATTGTGTAGGTCACTTAGGGTGCATATGTATGCGGGTAGAGTGCAGGAAAGTGCATACATACACGGGCCACAGTGAGGAAAAGTGTGTACATATATGGAAAAGTGAATGTACGGCGGTGTACATCCAAGGAGGAGTTGCTAAGGTTTGTAGGTGTTGTCTATAGTTTTTTGTATTTATTTGTGGGCCATTTTCCCAGTAAGGGAGCCCTTGTAAGAATTGATATTATTCTAATGATAAGTTGATTTGAAGGGAATAAATATTTATGTATTTGAAATTGGTTTCTTTGCTTCTACTAATTATTTATGTTGATTATTCCAACAAGTGTATTTTTTTTGTGAACTGCTAATTTGATTTACAGCAAGGAAATCATTAGTAAACAATTTATCTAGGGCCAAGATTATAAATTTAACATGGTATCAGAGCTTTCACTCTGAGAGGAAGCCACTTTTCATATCCATAGCAATTTGCAGCGTATATGTCATATATGCAAGGAGATCTCTGCAGTTCTATAAACTAGTAGTTAGAAATCAAAAGACAGATTTATGGAAAACAATCGTACAACATCATAACATCTTTTTATAGGTGAGTAGGGCCGTACGTGTGGTTCAAAAGTAGCATACATGTACATATGTGGGATATAGAGCAATAGGGAACATACATATGTATTGCACATATTAGACATGGCATGTACAAATTTGTACAAGGGAAGTTTCAACAATGGGTTATTTCCTCAATAGATTGTTAGATATAAGGAATGGCATCAACAAGTTTGAGAGTTGAATATAGATTGGATGGAGAATCCAAATTCCTATATTGTAAAGAAAGAGTTAATTTGAATTTGAAGGAAAATGACCTTTGTGATATTACATAAAAATTTGTTCCTACACCAACATATTCGCAAGCTTTGACATCTCACGAGAAGAAGGAGATTAAATCTCAGCATGTAATCTTGGATGCGGTCAAGGATCATTTGATTCCTCACTTATTACAGAGGGATAACTTGAACATGAATATGATCTTGAGAAACAAACTCAGATCTATGTAAATGTCTAGATCTAACAATATTACCAACTACTTCATGAGGATCCCTCATGTACGTGATCAACTTGCATCTATTGGGGATAAAGTAGATGACATAGAACTTATAAATGTGGCATTGAATGGTTTCCAAAGCCTTGAGAACCATTTTTCAAGAGAGTCTGCAGTCAGGAAAATATTCCATATTAGCGAAGGTTGTAGAATGATTGTATCCAGGAAGAGACTCAAGAGGAGTCTAAAGTCAACAAGAAAGGAGGTAGTGATGAGAACTTGAACCTTGTCAGTAAGACAAGAAAGGGAAAAGGAAATGTTCCCAACAAGAAGGGTAACAGTGATGGAGTTACATCACAACCAAGGAAGAAGAAGGACTTGAGTAAAATCGAGTCCTTTGCATGCCACGAGAATGGTCATTATGCATCTCAATGTCTGGAAAAGAAGAAAGGTAAAGGAAAATCACAGAAATTAGTAAATTATGTAGAAACTCAATTGGATGAGTTTGTTGTGAAGTTCAATATGGATTTCTCACTAGTTTATTTCCTTTCTACCAGAACAATCACAAGGAGTGTGTGGTACTTGGATAGTGGTGCATCTCATCATATGACAGAAGCATGAGAGTTATTTAGTAGTATGATGGAGAAGGACTCATAGATCCATTTGGAGCTTGGGATGCTGCCAAGTATGTAGTGAAGGGTGAGGGAACAATATTGTTCCATCTTGAGTTAGGTGGTTCATTGGATGCCTAGGATGTGCTTTATGTATTAGGACTTAGGAAATTTTTTCTCTCAGTCTCAGTTATGGAAGACAGGGGTTTTGCAGTTATAGTCCATAAAGAGAAAGTAATCATATGTCCATAGGGACCTATCCCTAAAAAAATAGAAGTCATTGGAGTTAGAGAGGGTAATTTATACAGATTGATGAGAAAGCTTGAGTAGGCCTTGGTACATGGTAGTGACAACCTGCATGAGCTATGGCACAAGAGGTTGGGACACCTACACTATAGGGAATCTATGATTCTGAGGGTGAATGTCACTAGTTTACCACATTTCAGTGTTAAGCAACATGTCAGGTGCACTTGAAAAGAATGCCAAGGCTAATTTTGCAATATGAAAGAGTAGATCCAAGGGTACCTTTGATATTATACATTTGAAAAATGTGAGTGGAGTACCGATGACTTTTCTAGGTGTTGTTCCAAGCACTACAACCCTCCATTTTCTTGAAATCTATCTCCATAATCCTCTCAAGAAAATAGGGCCCATCATTTTTTTTTTACTTAAAAAAAAAAAAAACCTTTGTTTTATTCATCTTTCTATAAAAAATTCTTCCCCAAGCCTCACCTTTCCTAAGATTTCATTCCTCAAATTGGAATCACTTAGAATTTTTTTTAAGTTTGTGTATTTTGGATTTCCGGAAAGGTTAATTGAAACTCCTCCAATGTACATCGAAGGAGTTACCTTCAACTCCTTCAATCTACATTGGGGGAGTTCCTCCCTACTCTATCAATGAGCTTCAACAATTTCTTTCTTTTCACCCCAATTGTTAAGCCCTAATATTGGCTCATTACCACTTAATTGGGGCATATTAGATTAGTAATGTTATTTTATTTATGTCGGCTTTAGGCCATTAGTTGTAATTTAGATTAGTAATGTTATTTTATTTATGTCGGCTTTAGGCC
>ML804842.1:167713-185072 GCA_009831015.1 Picea engelmannii | reverse complement strand
TCGGATTAAGGGATTAGGGTTTTGGTAGCTACGAAATACCTAAAACATTGTATATATTGTATGGTGAATGGTGAAATTAATATAATGAACAGTTGAAAGGTGCAACACCAAGGAAGGTTGGTTTTCTCCCGGTTAAGGGTTTCCAGTGTAAATCTCTATGTACTATGTGTATGAGCCATTGATTAATTTATGTTTTTCTTAAGAATCTTTATGCATTGCTTCACTTCACAGGTTTAAAGCTTACAATATCACTATCTATAGGAACCATACTTGAGAGTGTTGATGTGAAGAAGAATGCTTCATCTTTTATGTCTTCATCTCTCTGATGTGGTTCTGGATCAACATCGACAATGGATGCATGATGTGTTCCTTTCTTCCTGGTAGGAAAATTTCTCGCAATGTGTCCATTCTTGTCACATCTGAAACATTGAATCTTTGTATAGTCTTTTCTATGTTCATGACCTGAAGTTGCTGAAGTTTTCTTGTCTTTGAATGCTTTAGTGAAACTTCTTCTATTCCTTCTGCCTCTCTTTGCATGAGAATAAAGAGCTTGATTGTCATCGTGATGGGAGTCTTGCACTCCTCTGGCTATAAGTTTGGTTTCCTCATGAGTGTAGTCTGTCCATAGACGATCAAACTCAAGTAAATCTACTCTTCCACTGATACTTTGAAGGAATGGTTCCCAATGTCTTGGAAGAGCATTAAGAGTAATCATGACAAGTTCTATGTATGTTGTGGTTTCTCCAATGGCACCTAGTTGATCTATGATCTATGATCTTTGAGATCTTCATGAAGAAAGTGGCAATGGTGTTAGCGTTCGTCGTCTTGATATTTTAAAGTCGGTTCTTCAATGTAAGAGCTTTGTTTGTGTTGTTGCTTTCAAACATCTTCTTCAATGCATCATACATTTCACAAGTTGTCTTCAGGGTAGAGATGTGAGGTATTAGATGATCTCTCACTGAATAGATGATTATCTTCCTTGCTTTGGCATCGTCTGCCTTCCAATCAACCTTCTCTTCATCGGTTGTTGTTGTTGGTAGAGTCTTTTTTATTAAACTCAATAGCTCATCCTCTTCTAGAGTGATTTGTAGTCTTGATTTCCAGGAGATGAAGTTGTGTGTTCCATCAAGCCTATCTTCTACCAAAGTTTTGTTCCTCGTGCCTTGCAAATTCTTCACAAACCTTAACGGCTAAGCTAGAAAACCTAACGACCAGGTTAGGCTAGAAATCCTAGGTTTCATTGGACTTTTGACTACCAACAATAAACCTTTAGATAGTCAAAAGAACCTCCACAAGTTTGCAAGAATACTCCAACAAGCTGCATAAACCCTAAAACTGAAATTCTACAGAAACCCTAGCAGCCTTCGGGCCAAAAATCAAAATTTCTTCGATTTGCAATCTAAGAGTTGTAGGAGGTGCACTGAGCTAGTCCGTACACATCTGTGCAAGAATTAGGCCCAACGTTCAAGGTGCGAGTGCAAAAACTAGCAAAATGAAGAGGGTTGTTTTTGTAGTTGCAGCAAGAAGGTGACGGCTAGCTCAAACAGCTTGTGCAGTGGCTCTTCAGGAACTCTGCTCTTATACCATGTTAAATTTTAATGCTTAGATCATGCACGTGTAGTTTATTTCAATTTAACATGTACTTGAACCATAAACAATGCATCAATACCATATACAATAGCTGCAGTAACCAAGATCACAAGAAGAATAACTATGCACAAGAACACAAGAGTTTATCCTGGGAAAACCCTTCTCAATCAAGGGAAAAACCCAACAATCCTTTACTATAGAGTCAAGAGAAAATCCTCCACACCATAAACCCTAGAGCACACAAGAGGGTGCTCTATGACCTTGAAACTTGCGCCTAAGAGAAGTGCGCACTTCAGTCATACATTTAGCTTGAGAGAATGTTACAATAAAGTGTGTGTGAGTGATCCACAATGGGTATTTACTCTCTTTTTTATACAAGACCTAACACATCAATAGGTGTGTCTATTGGCACAATAGGGCCGACTTCTATAACTCAATGATATAATTAATCTTTACATGGTGGGGTCGACCTGTACCCTTTACACAATTAGGGTTACATGTTAAATCTTACTCTTAAACAATATAGCAAGGATCCACACATCCTATAGTGCTCAGCCACTAGGGACACATCCACCCATGCTCAACCACAGGGACATCACTCTTAACAGATCAACTCAACTAAGTCCATAAGAGTACCATCTGGAGAGCCATCTCAAGTCGAGTCAACTAAGTCCATAGGAGTCTAATAGGAGACCATCTCAAGTCATCTCAACTTAGTCCAGAGGAGCACGACAAGAGACCACACGTCATCTCAACTAATTCCAGAGGCGTATGACACACCCATCACATGGGCTCTCTAACATATCGTCTCAACTCAGTCCAGAGGAGAACAACCTAGAGAATGTCTCATGAAGTTGTAATCAACAACACTCTTTACTGTCTCTAGAGCTTCCTTCTCTATTTCTGCGACCTCGTCTTCTTCCTCCCCTGATTCTTTTGCATTTTCTTCTTTCTTCTCTTCACTCTTTGCTTCTTTTTAAGCTGGAGCATTAGTCTCAGTGAAAAAAATTGGATCATGAAGATCTTATGCTTTCTCCTCTTTGGCTTCCTTCTCTATGTTTTCCATACTTACTATTTCTTTTGCAATTTCTAGATTTTTTGTTTCCCTTTCCTCTAGGTTCCATAGTGCTTCATATTTGTTAGGGCTTGAAGAAGGAGGCCCTTGTTGAGATGGCTTTGGATTTGACCATTTTTGTTGGAATTTTGTTCTTCTATTCGAGATCATCTTGAACTATGATTCCTTCCTTGACTACTGATTTTCCCTCTGTTTTGAAGAAGGTTGTTATGCTTCAGTGTTTGGGCAGTTTTTGGTGAAGTGCCCATAGGCATGACAATCCATGCATTTAAGAAGAATTTACTTGTAATATAATGCTTGTTGGTAGTTCCAGCTATTGGTATTCGTTTCCAGGGCTTCAAGGAGCCCCTTCTCTAGATTAACCTCCACACAAATTCTTATGCACGAATATAAATTCCCCTTTGATTTTGCACGATCAATGTAACGACCCGATTTATTCCCGATTGCTCTAAGTGAGCTTTCATCCTATAAAATTATAAGGACGAGAGGTAGTTTGACCCAGATATGAGTTGTAGTAATTTATTGTTCTCGATTGAAATATAGGGTCAAGGGAGATAGATATATTCCCCTGGAACCCATGAAGTACAACCTAGATCTAAATATTAGATCCCTCACTTCCTTACTTAGAAAGAGAAAAATAAAATACACTCTGTTAAAGATAAATGAAAAAACCTAATTGTTGATTTTTGGAGCCCAATGCTTTGCTACCCATGTGTCCACAACATTTGGACTGGGCCACAAGCCTGTAAACTTGCCAACCAAATCCCTTTTAGATAGAACGAGGGCTTTCCTTCTTGGCTCTGAGGATAAGAGATCCAGATGAGGGATGTCATCCAGCCTTTTAACAAAGCAGAGCTATTGCTTACGGGGACAATTGTTTTGTGTTTGGGCCCAAACTAATGAATTAAATGCCCATACTTCATTACAAGATTCACCCATGAATGAAAGATCTCCAACAAACAAGGAAACCCGTCGACGGAATAGTAGATCGAAAAAATTAATGCGTGGGCACAAAGATTTCTCACATGTGGAAAAATATTTGAGTGTAAGGCGAGTTATACACAACGAACCACTAGATCTGGAAGGTCGACGATGACAAAACTGCACCAAAATATGTCCACGGGATTGAGTTGAGGAGATTTGCGCTCCTCACAAGTTTCTCTTAGCTTCTCTAAACATAGGCATAATAACGAGAGCTAGGGAAACCCTAGTTGTTGCAGGAGCTCAACTTCAATTTCCATCTCCATATCAAGTGGAATGACAGTAGACCACTTGTTACAAAAAGAACAAAAAACATTTTATATTTTTATGTGTGCATGTGAGACTCAAACTTTCATTATTATATCTATTTATACATGCCTTTTTGTTTATCATGTAAATTTTAATTAACATTAATTGTAATGTATTCAAATTGACTCAATATTTCCATCCACTATGATATGGGGACTAAAATTTTGTGGTGGTGTGTTTACATAGATTTTAATGCAAACACATATATATTAATAATAATAATGTGTTACTGTTTATTGTTTTCAACGATAACAGTTATAGACACAGTGAACATAAATTGATGTGAAAACGAAAACAAATGCGCTGGTAGATTTTAATAAGACTTTTTATAATTAAATACACTATTTTAATCAATTGAAATATAACATATGCAATTAGATGTGAACCAAAGAAAACCAACTTAATTATAAAGTAAGGCACAAGAACGATGTAATTTTGTTGAAATGTAGATGCTAGTAACATGCACATTAGATGCATAAAGGATCATTTTATACATAAACGAAATACCAAGAAGATGCTAAAAATGTGTAAAGATGACATAAAGGGACACTAATTTGATTCAAATATCAATAAAAACACTAAGCCTATATGCAAAACAATGCAAAAATATAGCCGCATAATATATACAAATACGACACAAAAAGGAAGCAAGTGAGACTAAAAGTTGACACAAACATGGTGTGAATGCAAAGCAATTTAGATCCATGTCGGTTGCACACTAAACACAAGAACAACACAACATCGACACAAATGATACTAAATTATATGAAACATAGACTCATGTGTGAAGCAAATAAGCAAGTTGCCTTAGAAAAATGAGATGTGGTCAAGATTCAATTAATATGCAAATGAGACGTAGATAGGGATGCAATTAAGATGCCAAAAAAAATATGCATGAAACCTTATTTTAAGGACAAAAATGAGACACACAAAAGGATGCCACCCCTCATGTCCACTCTTGCATCTTGCAAATTAGAAATTATAAAATGGTCCTTTGATTCAAATTGGACCAAGAACAAAATTAAAGAATATGTAATATTGAGAAATAACAAAAACACATAATTTAAACACAATATTACAATGAGAACCAAATTCTATTACTCGTTATTGGTATGTTTGTTATTTTTTGGAAGTGAATGTGCATGTATGCTCTGAGGAAAACCTAGTGCACACCTCCTGCAACCAACATGGACTCCCCTGGTGGGGGCTGTCATGCCCCCCCTCCTCCCCCGTCGCCTCCTCCTCCTCTTGAGGATATCGCAACATTTTCTTTGTTGGTCGTGACTCTCTCCAAGCAACTGAAACAAGCCCATTAGAAATTCGTCAAGAAACTGGATGAGATCCCCACAATACCTATCTCAGCAGGCTCGCGATCTCTCGCTCTGAGATTTGTGGAAAATGTTTTGATTAGGAAGTTCTCTAGGACCTAGCCCTTGCCTAGAACTGTAGCTCTCTGAATCGTAAAGTACTAGAAGCCTCTTCTTAAAGGCAGAGTCTCAAACTTCCTTTGTGGTCGGTTTTTTTTTGCTTTTCCTTTTGAGGAGAAGGAAGATCACAACCTCGTATTCAGTAGCGACACTTACTTCATGAGGCTTCATGACCTGTATCTAAATCAATGGACTCCAGATTTCAATCTCGAAAATGATATCCCCTTAGATGTTCCTGTATGGATCCGCCTTCTTTACCTTCCTCTACATTCTTGGAATGATGACACTCTCTAGGCCATTGGGAACTCCTTGGGAAAGTATATCGATCAAGCGGAACCCAAAGAAGACCGTTAGTCATGCATTAGAATATGTGTGGAGGTCGATCTTGAGAAAGCCCTTCTAGAAGCCATAACTCTTACCCTGGATAACTAGTCTCACCTCCAGGAAGTAGACTATGAGAAACTCCCATTCAAATGCAAACATTGTCATGAATACAGACGTTTTGCAAATAAAAGTATGAAAGCCCAGGAATATCAGCAAGCAACAGATGCAAATGATTAGTGGTAACAACCAAAGAAGAAAAAGCAAAGTTCCAAGCAAAATTTCCAAATGGAAAAAGGTGGTCCCTCCAATCCAAATTCTAAGGATGTCCTAGCTTCATCCTTAATAGGTAAAAACAATGATCATATTTTGATTGAGAACATGTATAAAGCACTTTACCAAGAAGAAGAGATTGTCGAAGAAATCCCTACTCCCAAAAATTCCTCCGACCCGACCAGGGATCCCCAGATCCTTCCAATAAGCCAACAGGCCATCCCACAAGTAGAGCATGAAGGGGATGAGACAGTTCAAAGCTCAGAAGAGGAATCAAATATGGACTCCTAAAATATCTATACCTCTAGAGGACCAAGAAGGAAATCGAACTTTCAGAAAAGAGAGGCAGCGACTAGAAAAGATATAGAGCTCGGTAAACAGAGTGTTGATATTATGGTAGCTACGGGAGGTATTAACCTCCACGTGTAACCCTGACAAGAATAGAATATTCTAGAAAGTAAGAAGAAACCCTAAAGCTAAAGAGAATAAATAATATTGAGGTTTTAGCCTCCAGAAAGAGAAGTCGACCTAGACAACTAAGGTAGAGCAGTATAAATATAGTATGCCAGAGCTCATTTGGACACACACAACTCGCAATTGCAGAAATTTAGTAAGTGTGCAAGTCTAGAGAGTAGTTGAAGCTACTGCAACTTGTATTTTTTCTTTTACGCTTGGAATTTCTTTTGGTTATGGTTTGGACTTTCTACTTGGTAGGCTAGCTCTGGAGAGTGATACACTACCTTGATTGGTTATTAGGCCTAGGGTTTTCTTCAAGAAAATGACTCAGTTTGTATCATGATATTGTTATACAGGTTGATATCAGAGGATATGATCATTGTGGAGACTGTATGTCTCTGGACAATAGCTGTATGGCACTATGTTGGATGTGTTCCACTATTTGTGACTATGTGTCACCTATCAAGTAGTCATGTGCTATTTGGTGTGGTTGTGTACCACTGGATAGTAGTTGTGTACTACTATGGATATACACAATTGTGTTCTATTGAATGGCATTGTTTTGATTTCCATGAAGACTATCAATAGTGTTGAAAATGATTACCAGCTATATGGATAGTCAGTGTATGGTCAAGGACAATTATTCTTCTAGGATGTATGTTCGGATTAGAAGAATAGTCCTTGTATCCCATGGCATTGCTTCTAACTTCTGTTGGAACAATTATTCTTCTAGGACATATGTCCGGATTAGAAGAATAGTTCTTGTATCACTCTATGGAGTGAGTGACTTATTCAACATCATTACTCAGATGGAGTATGGTTTAAAGAGATGATGCAATTGATGTTGTCAGATGATACTGATAGTGATGATGGTGCTCGTAATTTAATCATGAGATAGTTTGAGTGGCTATGATGATGCTACCAGTTGAATGGTATGTTTGTGCTCAGGACCATTGCCTTCAATACCTCCCAAGATAGGAGGGAGTGTTGATATTATGGTAGTTGCGGGAGGTATTAACCTCCATGTGTAACCCTGACAAGAATAGAATATTCCAAGAAGCAAGAAGAAACCCTAAAGCATTGGACATAACCCTAGAAGACAAGTCAGCTAAAGAGAATAATTAATATTGAGATTCTAGCCTCCAGAAAGAGAAGACGGCCCAGACAGCTAAGGTCGAGCAGTATAAATATAGTATGTCAGAGCTCATTTGGACACACACAACTCACAACTGCAGAAATTTAGTGCGCACTGCAGAAATTTAGTAAGTGCGCAAGTCTGGAGAGTAGTTGCAGTTGCGACTACTGCAACTTGTATTTTTGGTTTTAGGCTTGGAATTTCTCTTAGTTATGGCTTGGACTTTCTCTTGGTTATGGCTTGGACTTTCTTCTTGGTAGCCTAGCTCTGGAGAGTGATACGCTACCTTGATTGGCTATTAGGCCTAAGGTTTTCTTCCAGAATTATTCTTTGTCAAGCTTAAGGTGCTCGGTTGTGTCTTCGGCCTATGGTTGGGTGACAATATTTCTATATTGTCTATGGTTAAACGAGCACACATATTATTTCTAACATAGAGTACATTGGATGGACATACCAAAAAGGAGTATAGGCAGACAAGAAATCAAAGCGGACCTGTTCCCCCAAAGGGGGGAAACCCCAAAACCATTTCTAAATGATGAAGATCATTTCCTAGAATTGCAGAGGACTTGGGAACAAATTCAAGACCTCCCAAATTAGAGATCTGGTAAAAGAAGAAAAGCCCCACCTCCTAATGATCCAGAAAATAAAGTTGGAGGATAACCAAGTTCTCCGGGAATTGAAACACGTAGCAAGAATGTGAAGGCTTGGTACTTAGCTCACAGGGAGCCTCCAGGAGTATTTGTACCCTATGGAATCCTTGCATCCTATGGATTACCAATTGGCAGAAGATACAACATTAGATTCTCACTCAATTTCTGTATATTCCCATAGGTATGTCTTTAAGCTTTGTAAATGTCTATATGCCCTATATTTACCAAGAAAAAATACATTGTTGGAACTCTCTAAAAAACATTAAAGATGCCCCCAACATTGGCAACTTGATCATCATTGAGGACTTCAACACCACTATTAATTCAAGGGAAAAGAGGAAAGTATACTTGTAAAAACAAGAGAATTGGCCCCCATTATATTGCTATGATATTAGATCGTTTTTTAATTTCTAGCTCCATGCTTGAATCCCCTCTCTTTTTGTCCTCCTTTATCCTCCCCTGGTCATGATCTGATCATATCGCCCCATCTCTTTGACCTTTTCAGAAAATAAGAATCTTGGCCCTATCCCTTTCAAATTCAATCCTATCTAGCTTCAAGATCCCTCTTATTTTTATGTCATTCATCATGCTTGGAGTAAGTGGAATGTAGGAAATCCCTACTACATTTGGGAACAAAAACTCCTCTCAACTAAAATGGCCCTCAAAGAATGGATAAAGGAGCAGGTGGATAAATAGGAGGCTCACATAAAAGAGATTGTCGTCAAAATGGAGCTCCTCCAAAGGAAAATGGAAATTGATTTGGTCATTGTTGACCTTCTTAAAGAAGAAAAAGAAACCTATCGCTTTCATTATAAAATATAGAGACAGGAGGAAGAACTTTGGAGACTCAAATCCCAAAATCTATGGCTTCAAGCGAGAGACAAGAATATAAAAATTTTCCACAACCAGGCGAAGATCATATTATGGAAGAATAAAGTGCGGGAAATTAAAAACACAAATGGAGAGCAAATTTCGGGCTATGAACAGATTAAAAAAGCAACAAATCAACACTATGCAAAATTATACCAATAAGAACTATAGATGGATCTAAATTTAATTAAAAGAATGTTGGAAAACATTCCCAAGCTTCTATCCCAAGAGGATAACGGTAATTTAAACAAGGAGGTCACAAAGGAAGAAATTTGGGAGGTAGTCAAGTCTATGAATCCCAACAAAGCTCGGGGGCCGGATGGATTCTCAACTCACTTCTATCATAAATGTTGGTATTTGATAAAACATGATCTAATAAGAATGGTACAATATGTTCACAGATCGGGAAAAATAGGTGGGAGTACCAATTCTACCTCTCTAGCCTTGATCTCGAAGGAATCTAACCCCTCTTCCTTTGCAATATTTTGACCCATATCCCTGTGTAATGTCTCATACAAAATCATTTCTAAAATTATAGCCAACCGAATAAAACCCCTTTTACACATTCTGATTTCCCCTAATCAAGGAGGATTTGTGGAGAACCGACAAATGTTGGATAATATCCTCCTTGTCTAAGAAGCCATTCATTCCAGCAAAGCCTGAAAAGAAAAAGGAATGGTGATCAAACTCGACATGGCCAATGCTTTTGATAGGGTAAAGCACATCTTTATATTTGTTGTTCTAACCTTATTTGGATTTGGAGAAGAGACCCTAGCTTGGATTGCAGTTTGTATCAGACACTCTTGGATGGCTCCCTTAGTGAATGGCAAACCCACGACTTTCTTCAAGATCTCGGGAGGGTTGTGGTAGGGATTCCCATTATACCCCCTCCTCTACATTTTAATGGCTAAAGGATTAAGCAGAATATTGGAAAAAGAAAGGATTGAAAAGATCATCCCTGGCATCAAAATTGCTAATGAAGGGAAGAGGATTAATAACTCTCAGTTCGCAGATGATACACTACTGATGGGGGGCGCCTCTATAATTTTAGCTTCTAGATTCAATGCAGTAATGGAGGACTACACAACAACTTCAGGGGGTTTGATAAATAAATAAAAAATCCAGTTATACACTTTGAATGTCAAGGATAGAGAGATGGAAGCCATTGCAAATCACCTAAATTTCCCTTATACGAAGAAATGGAGTTTTTTCAAGTATTTGTGAGTCCCCATTTGTTCAGGCTCTCCCCTTCCGTTGCCTAGAGACCTATTATTGAAAAAAATCAAAGCCAAAATCTCACATTGGAGAACTTTGTGGCTCAATCCAGTAGGTAGGGTGACCCTCCTAAACTCCATAATATCGAGCCTCCCCATATTCCAACACTCCATCTTTCTATCTCTTGCTTACGTAAAATTGTCTATTGCTCAAGCGATCATGAAATTCTTATGGCAAGGAGGTAATACTAACACAAAAAGATTTCATCTAGTAAATTGGGGCACAATCAAAGATCGAATTACAAATGGGGGATTGGGAATTCGGGACCCCACCCTTATGAATTTAGCCTTGGGCACCAAGATCCTATGGAGATTCATTACAAGGAAATCATATTGGTGGAAGAAAGTTGTGCTCCACAAATATCTCAGTGGAAACATAATCAGAAGCTTAGACAACCCTCCTCCACTTCATAAAGGCTTTCAAATCTGGAAGATTCTAAAAGTAGCTCATCCAATCATCCAAGAGAAGCTCGCTTGGATCCCAAGGAATGGGAAAAAATAGACCTCTCTAACGATAGAATCTTGGGATCCCCCCCAATGAGAAATGACCCATTTATCACTCCCATCCTTGAGTGGCTTAAGGTGCATGGAAAAATAACTCTTCATGACATCTCTACCTGGCACCCAAGAACAAAGAAATTGTTGAATTGGAACATCGGGAATATCCCTGACCATCTACAACAACAATCCCAAACTCTTCTTTATAATTTGAGAGGTTGTGCACTATTGATCACATATTTTGGAGATCAAAGAGGGTGGGGAAAACATGGCTACACAGTAAAATCTGGATATGAACTCCTCCTGTCTCATAATCACATCATCCTACCTTCCTTGAAATGGAAACATATTTGGCACCCAGACGGTATCCCGAAAATAAATCTCTTCAGCTCGATATTAACACATGGAAGAAGAATTCTAAGAGGAGAAAATTTAGAAAAACGTAGGAGTGTATGGCCCCTATCATTGTGCTCTTTTCGAAGAAGCAAAGGAAACTTCTTCCCATCTCTTCTTGGAGCATCCTTTCAAAAAAGTTGTTTGGAACTCTTTTCTCCAAGATCTGAACTGTCGAATCAAATGGCCTTCTTCAATTTCAGATTTATTAACAAGATGTAGTAGATGCTACACAAGCAGTCTAGCAAAAATTCCCCTCTTTAAAAGTGTTTGGGAAGCAATCCACAAATACATCTATTGGAAGATTTGGCTAGCTCCAAACAAGCAGATCTTCTCAGGGAAGAAATCTAATCCTACAACTATAGAAAACAGGTCAACCAGTTTGTTACGAGAAAAACTCATCACAAAGAAGTTAAACAAAAACCAAAATTTTGAGATGGATAAAGAGGAAGAACAACAGATCAACAACCTAGGAATACAAGGTGATGGTAAAAGTATCAGAAAGAGGAAAATTTTTTGGCAGCTTCGCTTACTGTTATAGCACAAAATGCCACACCTATGCATGTGTGTCATGGCCTAACCCTTTCCCTTGGCTTGCTAGGAAAATTCCCAACTTGCCTCATCCAAATTATTTTAAAAACATGGCTTTTGCACATATATGTGGGCTCCTTTGATGAAACACGCGGACATTCACGACTTGTTAGTGTGAAACCCACAAATGCCCTAAAAAATAATGAAAAATAAAATAATTTCCAGTTTTCGAGCGTGTTTTTCAGTTGAGCTCGTTTCCCAACGTCCCCATGCCCGTACAAAACATATTCCAACTTCCCTAACCCCTTTGGGGAAGATATAAAAGAACCATTGAGGGATAGAATGAGGATAATTCTTTTGGTGCAAGGTTATTTCGTTGAGATCTATCAAGCTTCCCTATTACTTTTATCCTCTTAGTAGCATCCCCCAAACCTGGAAACTCCTTTTCGAGTGTTTCTTCATTCTTATATAGTCATAAGGTGTCTCCTTATCCTTATTGGGCTATCCAAGGAATAGCCTCATCGTTGAGTAGATGCTTGAAGGATCTGTGGAGGAACTCGGGCAGTTGGCTCCGAAGCAGTGCCAGAAGCGAGTCAGGTTGTAACCAACTTTGATATTTGGTGTTTGTAGAAGAGTTCTCTTTCCCTCCAATGTTGTGTTCATTACAATATTGTATGTTATCATTTTTATACTTGCTTTGGATATAATACATGATATATATGCTACTGGATTACATAACTACCTCGTTGCAACATTTGTCTTTATTTCATTTTGCAGGCTTGTTCCGCCAAAGTTCAGGAGCACTTTGAAAATCATTTTGCATGCTTGTTCCCTACTCTCTCCTAGCGAAAAATAGTTGTTTTTTAGTTTGCATGTGTGTTTGTGAGGGAAGATTTCAATCTTCTCAATCCGATCTCGATCTGTTGTGACTTGACCCAAAGTCACGGGCAAAATACTCTATCAACACTTAGCAGAGGAAGAATTTCAAAATTGGCAACAAATGAAAAACAACCATATTCTCTTCTTTGACGAAGCCTCAAAAGGAAACCCCAGACAAGCCGGTGCGGGAGGGGTAATACTCAATAACAAAGGAAACATTGAGATAACTTATGCCTGGAGCATTGAAAAGGCCCAAAACAATCAAGCAGAGGCATATGCATTTTTACAAGGGACACAACTTAGAGTGCAACAAGGCATCCAAAACCTAATTATACTCGGCTACTCAGTGATCATCATCAATCATCTCAGATGCCATTCTAAACCTAGAGATACAAAGATCAATTTAATCTTTGCAAGAATCGGGGAAGCACTAACAAGTCTCCACAAAACTGAAGCCTTCCATATTCTACATCACCACAACCAGGTAGCAGATCAGCAGGCCAACGAAGCCACCAAGGAAAAATGGGGGTATGTTTGAGTTAATGGGTTCATACAAACAAAACTTATACCATGAAGAATAACTCCTTTGTTCATTCAATATCGCAATTGTGGGAATTTTTTGTAATTTGTGTTAAGGTTTAAGCTATTATTAGGTTTCTTTTCAATTTACTAGATAACCATAGCATAGATAGGATCATTGAGAGAAACACAGTCAAAAGATACACAACATTTATCCTGGGAAACCCTCATGGGGAAGAAAACCCAACAAAAACGTTCTTAATATAGATAGCCAATACAATGCCAAGACAATAAACCAAACACTAGATAATATCCTCTACTAAGCAATGTGCCTCTCTGTTCCTTCTTCCAGCAATTGGTAACTGCAACTTCCTTCAAACTTGCGCACTATATGAGTGAACTGAGTGAGTGAACAAATGAGGCGTTGGCTTCCTTTATTTATACAAACTGGCAAGTGCCGAAAAGGTGTCTCTTCATTGGGCAGGGCCAACTTGTCTTATGAGTGGTTAAAACCACTTTAAATTGCCTGGGGCGACTTCTTAATTTGCGCAATACAATTAGGGTTTGACCAATCCGCAAAAGGGGTTTTGGTCAATTACAATGCCCGGCATGATCAATCCACAAAAGGGGATTGATCTAATGAATAATAAATAGAATACTCTTTGCAGTTACAATATTTCAACACTCCCCCTTAATAAGAAGGGTATTCTACAACATCATCAGGAGAGAGAGAGAGGGCAACAACATCAACAACATCTGGAACACTCACTGGCATATCTATAAATCATCGGAAGTTTTTCTCATCATCAATATCATCATTCACAGCAGGGAGTTGGAATGGTATCATCATCATCTGCATCAACATGGACTAGTATAACACTAATATATCATCATCAATAACAACACAAGGTTGATACAACATTAACAACATTGATATCACAACACGAAGACTAGAGCATCATCAACAACAACATCATCACAGCACAAAGGATGGAGCATCATCAACATCAACACTAGGCTGGAAATATTCAGCACGAAGCTGGCATCTCAACAACATTAGCACGAGGCTGGCATCTCAACAACAACAACATGAGGCTGGCATCTCAACAACATCAGCACGAAGCTGGAAATCTTCAGCATGAAGCTCCCATCACAACAACGTCAGAACGAAGCTAGAAATCTCCAACACGAGGCTGGCATCACAACAACATTAGCACGAAGCTAGAAATCTTTAGCGCGAGTCTGGCATCATAACAACATCAACACGAAGCTGAAAATCTTCAGCACAAGGCTGGCATCACAACAACATCAACACGAAGCTAGAAATATTCACCACTAAGCTGGCACCAACACTACTCCCCCTTTCAAGGGAGTTCCTTTCGGACTACACCAAGATTATCTCGAAAGTGCTCAAACTTTACATGAGATAGAGGCTTGGTCAACACATCAGCAACTTGTTCATTCGTGCTAACATACTGGAGCTTTATGGCTCCTCTCTGCACCATATCATCGATGTAATGATATCATATCTCTATGTGTTTTGACTTATCATGGAAAACATGGTTATCTGTCATCTTTATGCAACTTTGGTTATCACATAGGATCATGGTTGCTTCCATCTCTATATCGAATAGATTTGTCAACAACTTTTGAAGCCATATGGCTTCAACACTGGCGGAACATATAACAATGTATTCTGCTTCTGTCGTGCCGAGAGCAATGATTGATTGCTTCCTACTCTGCCATGAGATCATGGTTGACCCCAGACTGAAACAACATCCTGAAGTGTTTTTTTTGTTAGAGACACTTCTAGCCCAATATGAATCGGTATAACCATTCAGTCTGAAGTCATTATCTCCATTGTAACTGATACCACAATCTAATATACCCTTAAGGTACCTCATCACATGTTTTGCAGCAACCAGGTGAACACGTCTGGGCTCTACCAGAAACTGACTCAAGGTGTTCACAACAAAACATATATCTGGTCTGGTGTTCATTAGATACATCAATGATCTAATGATCTGTATGTATAGTGTAGCATCAATCAATTCTAGCGAAGTGTCAACCAGGAGATTCGACTTTGTTTCCATGGGTGTATTCATGGATTTTCACTCCAACATATCAAATCTCTTCAGTATTTCAACTACATACTTCCCTTGGTTAAGGAAGATCTTCTCTGAGCTCTGAGAGACCTCAAGACCTAAGAAATATTGCATTAGGCCAAGGTCTTTCATCTCAAATTATGCACTGAGCTTCTTCTTACAATCAATGATGAGCTTTTCTTCTCCAGTTAAGAATAAGTCATCCACATACAACAACAATATAACATGCTCATGATTCATAACCTTGAAGTAGAGGTTAGAATCAAATTTACTCTTGGTAAAGCCCAAGCTCGTCAGGGAACTGTCAATCCTTCCATACCAAGCTCTAGGAGATTGCTTCAATCCGTACAGAGCCTTCTTCAACTTGCAGACATGAATCTTCATGTCTTCAACTTCAAACCCTTGAGGTTGTTCTATATACACTTCTTCTTCAATGACACCATTCAAGAAAGTTGTTTTCACATCCATCTGGTGTAACTTCCACTTCATCTTAGCTGCAAGAGCTATGATGGTTCTGATTGAAGTGTATCTAGCTACAAGAGTAAACGTCTCTTCATATTCAATGCCTTCCTTTTGAGAAAAGCGACGAGTGACAAACCTTTCTTTATATTTCTCAATACTTACATCAGTAACATGTTTTATTTTGAAAAGCCATTTGGAAGATACCGCATCCTTGCTCTTCGGCCTCGAAACTATTTCCCATACATCATTCTTTATAATGGATTGGTATTCTTTTTTCATGGCATCTGCCCATTCTTTCTTCTAAATAGCTCCTTCAAAGCAAGTAGTCTCCTTCTCTAAGAGATCACATATCAAATCCATATAATCGGATAATGGCTTGGGTTTCTTCACTTGTTTCATGGTTCCTTCGGGGGCACCATACTTCTCTCCACATTGAATAAGTTCCCTTGTCCAGGTTGGCTTTCTCTTGTGGGAGATCGCCATCTCGGGAGGTTCTTGAGATTCTATTATGTCATGATCTTCTAGAATCTCCTCATTAGGGGAAGTTATGACTTCTCTCACTGGTTCTACAACTCTGGGAGCCACAGGTTCTTCTTCATATACTTCTCCAAGCTGGCATCTTCTTGATTTCTTGGGCGTTGCATCTTCATCAAAGGTTACATCCATGTTGATCTCAATATGATGGTAACCTAGTATATAAACTCTAAATGCCTTGGAGACCTCATAGTATCCAAAAAATATTCCCTTCTTTCTTGAAGGGTCCAACTTGGTTCTCTTTTATTTCAAAATGTGTACAAATACTGGGTAGGCAAATATTTTGAGATGTCTTACTTCTGGCTTCTTTCCGGAGAACATCTATTCAGGGGTTTTGAACCCAAGTGCACTATGGGAAAATTTGTTTTGTACATACATTGTTGTTCTTGTTTCTTTTTCCCATAAGTGCATTGGAAGATCTTGATCATGGATCATGGTCTTCACTGCTTCCATTATAGTTCTGTTCTTTCTTTTTGCTACACCATTTTATTGAGGATTGTAGGGAGTGGTGAGCTCCCTCTTGATCCTGGCATCTTTGCAAAAGTTTGCAAACTCTTTTGAGGTGTATTGTCCTCCATTATCTGACTTGAGTATCTTGATCTTTCTTTTAGAAAGATTCTCTATCAAGGCTTTGAATTCCTTGAATTTACTGAACACTTCATCTTTTTATTTCAAAAAGTAAACCCAGGTTTTATGAGAATAGTCATCAATAAAAGATGCATAGTATACATACCCACTGATGGAGGTTGATGGAATTGGGCCACATACATCTGAGTGAATGAGCTCTAGGACACCTTTTGCTTTACTGTCTCTCTTCAGGAAAGGGTTCTTGATGTTCTTTCCCTGTGCACATCCATTGCACACACCTTCATGGTCAACCTTGAATTCTGGTAGACATGTGACTGCCTTGCTTACATGTGGTAATGCCTTGTAGTTGATGTGGGCTAATATTCTATTCCAAAGTTTACATGGATTCTCAATGGAATGGGTCAAGGTTGCTTCTGAGTGACCCTTTATCTTATACAAGCCACCTTCTTCTTTTCCAATAAGAATTGCTTCTTCCATGGTTTTTCCTTT
>ML804842.1:149563-167663 GCA_009831015.1 Picea engelmannii | reverse complement strand
CAAGCTCTAGGAGATTGCTTCAATCCGTACAGAGCCTTCTTCAACTTGCAGACATGAATCTTCATGTCTTCAACTTCAAACCCTTGAGGTTGTTCTATATACACTTCTTCTTCAATGACACCATTCAAGAAAGTTGTTTTCACATCCATCTGGTGTAACTTCCACTTCATCTTAGCTGCAAGAGCTATGATGGTTCTGATTGAAGTGTATCTAGCTACAAGAGTAAACGTCTCTTCATATTCAATGCCTTCCTTTTGAGAAAAGCGACGAGTGACAAACCTTTCTTTATATTTCTCAATACTTACATCAGTAACATGTTTTATTTTGAAAAGCCATTTGGAAGATACCGCATCCTTGCTCTTCGGCCTCGAAACTATTTCCCATACATCATTCTTTATAATGGATTGGTATTCTTTTTTCATGGCATCTGCCCATTCTTTCTTCTAAATAGCTCCTTCAAAGCAAGTAGTCTCCTTCTCTAAGAGATCACATATCAAATCCATATAATCGGATAATGGCTTGGGTTTCTTCACTTGTTTCATGGTTCCTTCGGGGGCACCATACTTCTCTCCACATTGAATAAGTTCCCTTGTCCAGGTTGGCTTTCTCTTGTGGGAGATCGCCATCTCGGGAGGTTCTTGAGATTCTATTATGTCATGATCTTCTAGAATCTCCTCATTAGGGGAAGTTATGACTTCTCTCACTGGTTCTACAACTCTGGGAGCCACAGGTTCTTCTTCATATACTTCTCCAAGCTGGCATCTTCTTGATTTCTTGGGCGTTGCATCTTCATCAAAGGTTACATCCATGTTGATCTCAATATGATGGTAACCTAGTATATAAACTCTAAATGCCTTGGAGACCTCATAGTATCCAAAAAATATTCCCTTCTTTCTTGAAGGGTCCAACTTGGTTCTCTTTTATTTCAAAATGTGTACAAATACTGGGTAGGCAAATATTTTGAGATGTCTTACTTCTGGCTTCTTTCCGGAGAACATCTATTCAGGGGTTTTGAACCCAAGTGCACTATGGGAAAATTTGTTTTGTACATACATTGTTGTTCTTGTTTCTTTTTCCCATAAGTGCATTGGAAGATCTTGATCATGGATCATGGTCTTCACTGCTTCCATTATAGTTCTGTTCTTTCTTTTTGCTACACCATTTTATTGAGGATTGTAGGGAGTGGTGAGCTCCCTCTTGATCCTGGCATCTTTGCAAAAGTTTGCAAACTCTTTTGAGGTGTATTGTCCTCCATTATCTGACTTGAGTATCTTGATCTTTCTTTTAGAAAGATTCTCTATCAAGGCTTTGAATTCCTTGAATTTACTGAACACTTCATCTTTTTATTTCAAAAAGTAAACCCAGGTTTTATGAGAATAGTCATCAATAAAAGATGCATAGTATACATACCCACTGATGGAGGTTGATGGAATTGGGCCACATACATCTGAGTGAATGAGCTCTAGGACACCTTTTGCTTTACTGTCTCTCTTCAGGAAAGGGTTCTTGATGTTCTTTCCCTGTGCACATCCATTGCACACACCTTCATGGTCAACCTTGAATTCTGGTAGACATGTGACTGCCTTGCTTACATGTGGTAATGCCTTGTAGTTGATGTGGGCTAATATTCTATTCCAAAGTTTACATGGATTCTCAATGGAATGGGTCAAGGTTGCTTCTGAGTGACCCTTTATCTTATACAAGCCACCTTCTTCTTTTCCAATAAGAATTGCTTCTTCCATGGTTTTTCCTTTGGGACACATAAGAACTTCTCCATCTATGAAGGCAACTCTGAAGCCTTTCTTTTCTAAAGATGAGATAGAAAGTAAGTTCTTTGTCAAACCTGGTACATATAGTACATCCTTCATCTTCATTGGGGTCCCTGAATCAAGTTTGTAATTTGATTCTCCTACTCCTTTGATAGGGTTTTGACAATCATCTACAAGTGTAACTTTTTGGGGAAACTTCTTTTCTGTAAGGCAAGAGAGAATGTCTCTTTGACCTGTCGTGTGCTTGGAAGCACCATTGTCTATGAGCCAAGTGTCCTCACCAAGTGACATCGATCCTGAGAGGGCAAAGATTAAGACATAGTCTTCAATCTATTCTTTTGTCATCTTTGTGGGTGGCTCTTCATCTTCAATTGTATGGGCACGGTGCCTCTTGTTTCTCTTCTTGTATTATTCTTGTCTAGCTGGACAATACTTAGCAATATGTCCCATCTTGTTACAATGGTAACATTGGTAGGATGATAAATCATTTTCTCTTCTTTGACCTTTTTGAAACTTTTGGAATCTCCTTAGAGGGTGAGATTCTTTATTTATGAATTTGTTTTGGGGGTGAGACTCCTTATGAGTTTATTTTTGGAAGCAAGACTTGTTTCTTCCTCCTTTAGTATGACTAGCTAGGGCTTGATTTTCATCTCTTCATAGTAATGCTTCTCGGTTAGCCACTCTTGCTTCTTCTTGAACACATTCTTCCCAAAGACTGTCAAAGTGTAGTTTCTCCTTTTTGGCACAAATAGTTTGGATGAATGCATCCCAAGGTCTTATGATACCATTAAGGGTTGTCATTATAAGTTCGTCTTCATCTATAGTATCTTCAATTGCTTCTATTTGTTCTTTGAATTGTGATATTCTGGAGAAATATTCTTGAATCGTTTCTCCTTTCTACATCCTTGTACTTTTGAGTTGAGTTCTTAGATTCATCTTCTGATTGATGTACCTTCCTTCATATAATCTGGTTAGGGCATCAAACATTTAGTTTGGTGTCTTCTTTGAAGCCACTTGAGGAATCAAGTGATCTTTAATAGAATCTGCAATGATTATTTTAGCCCTAATTGTTTCCTTTTGGTGTTTTGCTTTAGCTGCAACATCGACAGGTTATGGTACATCTTCTTTAATGAATCTTGCTAGGTCATTCTCTTCAAGAATGAGTGTAATCCTATACTTCCAGACATGAAATTTTTCCACACCTTCTAGCTTGTCAACAAGCTTAGTGCTTGCCGACATCTTTACCTGGAGCTAGGAAAATAAGCGAAAATTGAAAATGCTTAGAATTGAATTTTGAACTTACCAAGAGGTGTGCTTAGCTGAGGCGAGTAGCCTGGTGCAGTTAGATTTCAGAAAATCCAAAATTTTCCCCTTCAAACATGACCAGCGGATTTCTAGACTAGTACTTCTGGTTTTTTGGTACTTCTTGTACCGGTGAAAACTAGGGTTTCACTTTCCGAGAGTTCTATCCATTGAAAAGGTGCGTTGAAGGTGCCAATGAGTTACTTAGGCTAGGGCACACTTTTCTAGATGATTTTTGTGTTCAAATTCCTCTTCAATAAAAAGCTCTAACTTTCTTGTACGACAACAATGACATTTTTTTTATTTATCCAGTGAAAGATGCTCTCTTCAGCTTATCTTTGATACCATGTTAAGGTTTAAACTATTATTAGGTTTCTTTTCAATTTACTAGATAACCATAGCATAGATAAGATCAATGAGAGAAAAACAATCACAAGATACACAACATTTATCCTAGGAAACCATCACGGGGAAGAAAACCCAGCAAAAACTTCCTTAGTATAGATAGCCAATACAATGCCAAGACAATAAACTAAACACTAGAGAATATCCTCTACTAAGCAATGTGCCTCTCTCTCTTCCTTCTTCCGGCAACTGGTAACTGCAGCTTCCTTCAAACTTGCGCACTAGATGAGTGAACTGAGTGAGTGAACAAATGAGGCGATGGCTTCCTTTATTTATACAAACTGGCCGGTACCGAAAAGGTGTCTCTTCGCTGGGCAGGGCCGACTTGTCTTCTCAGTGGTTAAAACCACTTTAAATTACCTAGGGGATGACTTCTTAATTTGCATAATACAATTAGGGTTTGACCAATCCGCAAAAGGGGATTTGGTCAATTCCAATGCCCGACATAATCAATCCACAAAAGGGGATTGATCTAATGAATAATAAATGAATAATAAATAGAATACTCTTTGCAGTTACAATATTTCAACACTTTGCCTCAATGCAACTTTGTCAGTTAGTTAGTTCCATAGGGGTAGTTGCCAAAATGTCCATGAGTAGATATGTAAGGATAATAGTTGTTGGTGATCTTAGAAGAATTGGGATAGGAATCAACTAGCATGTTCTTCAGATGTACCTTTGATGTGCAATTTCGCACATCACTTTTTATTTTAATAAAACTTTTCCACCATCTTTGTTTAAAAAAAAAGATAAACAAATTCTATTACTAAATAATCTACTGACAAAACATTGCAATGTACATAGCAATACAAATGGTAGAATGGTGGTAGCTTATCTTTGAGAATATATGTGATGGCTACACACATTCACAAAAATCCCATAACGAGAGCTTCAAACTACATTATATCATAAATCTGAAAACCATAATATCCAATGAACCTAGTCCTAAGAGAAGAGGTGGTGAAAGGAATGTGAGCTTAGGGGAGTCCAATTGGTATGTTTACTTCTAAGGCCATAAATTTTGCATAGGAACTCCTTTTTGGGATTTCTTTGGACCATACAAATATTATTATTTTGGACTCTATGTGTTTGGTAGGACCCACAGTCAAAATTTGATTGCAAGGCCATGGAAAATTCCCAAAATGCATGGTATAAGTTTAACTCTTTTCAATCCATTGGATGTAGCTTGGGTGGTTGGGAGGAATGATTGTTACCCTCCCCACCCAGGTTCAATTCCTTGTAAGTGACATTTTATGCCCTTAAATGGGATATTTTGAAATAATCGCCCTCCCTATGTTCTCTCGCGGATTCCAGGGAGGTTTACGTGGACGTAGCGAGCACCGATATACGATGTCGTGAATCACATGAAAAAAAAAAAAGTTTAACTCTTTTCTGCATTTGAAGAGTTCTCCTTGGTATTATTTTACTCTTTTTCAAGTGTAAATGGAAGGAAATGTTAAAAAGGAGGTTTCGCGTTCGATTCTCACCCTGATTTACCTATGCCCCATGCTTGCAGGCTGTGCAAACACACCTGGAGGTTATAGAGGTAGCAGAAGGGAATAGACCCGGTGTCACGCGAGTACGAGAACCGTGAGTTTCCGATTCCGCTAGTCACAAAAAAAAAAAAAAAAAAAACAACAACAACAACAACAACTCTTTTTCAAGCCCTAGAGACTAAACTTACGAAAAAGACCACCATGGGAGGTTTACTTCCTAAAGTTGAGTTGTGATTACATTGCATATTGACCACTCACGCTTTTAGGCCTAATGTTGGCTTCAACATGTTGTTGTCAAACCAATTGCTTATGCATTCCTATCAGTTTTCAACCTTGCAATCCATGCCTTTGCGACTTGACACCTTACCCCTAGAGGAAACATTCATGAGTGTCCTTATCCTACACATGATTTCCTTGCATTGAGCATAGGTATGTTCCTTACACTCTGGGAATAGTTTGCTTGCCCGCGACACTCGTTTTCTCCACTGTACTATAACATTCTTTTATTCTTTTTCAGGCTTTTATAATATGAAAAAGACCCCCCCAAAAAAAAGGTAGGAAAGTGTTTATCTCTTGTGTTGGTAATAGTCTTGTTGCCCTTGAACAAAGCACAATATTGAGTCAGTGTCATCATTTTTGGTTTATTATGGCTTTAGGAGACTTTTTCGCGTTTTTGAGTTTTATCTCCCCTGTTTGGTTATTCTTCCAACCATATGGAGTGTTTGTTGATGCCTCATATATCACAAATGTATCCCATTTTATAGTCCATGTTTCCTAAGTCGCGTAAATTGTTGTGCTTATGTTCAAGGGAAAGTTTCAACCTGAGTCGACCATTCTGCAGTTAGTCTATGACCTTGCAAGTTGGCCTTCCCGAGTTATCCAAGTCAATCTCACCATCACAAGTATCTGTCTCTTCGTTTGATTTCTTCTAAATATTTGGGCTTCCTCCACCCCTCTTGTTGGATGATGAAGGATGCCTTAATGCCTTCCTTTTAGTGGATCTCTTCCCATTGACTTCGACACATCTTGCTCTGGGATAGGGATCTATAGTTATGTTTGGTACCTTGGGATTTGCAGTCATCAATGGCAGACTCCCTTGCTATTGATAGTGGGAATACATCAATGTCCCATGATCGATAGATTCTACAAGGTGTTCAACTTCAACTCATTTATTCACACTTGTTAGATTGTACCATGGTACCTTAACACCTATTATCATCATCGATGGGTTGTCTCGCATTTGTTAACGATATACATCAATGACCGGTAATCAAACGATGTCTCATTATGTTCGACTTCGAATCATCTATTCACATAATGTAAACATGTACCACGATGGATCGTTGTGAAGACCTCGGGTGAAGTACGAGCACCCTGTATTTTGTGCTCTTTGCTGACCCACATGGTGCCACCTCACATACATTGGTACTTACAGAGGATCAACTTGTTCTCTCTATTGGTCCCAGATATCCTCTGTTATTGATTTTGAGATATATCTCCACTGTGTATCTCTTCGTGGCTATGATCTACTTTGACATGGATCCACTGTGTATTTTTTGTGGCCATACTTGCTACCTCGTTTATACCACATGGACCCAATGTGTATTGTTCGTGGCCATGGACTATAGTTGTATTTCACATATGTCATGGATCCATAGTGTACTTGATTTGGTGGCCATGCTTATATCACTCCTGAGCATGGGTATTCCCAACTTGAGAAGAGAATACTCTTACTTGATATTTGTTGATGGTTGTTGTTCTTGGATGAATTGTTTGGGAACCTTCACAGTTTTACTATAATGCATCCTCACCTCTCAAATTTTATAATGTATTTCGGCCATCATCATGCCCTTCTGACCTCACACATTAAGGGGCATCTATTATAGCACAAAATGCCACACCTATGCATTTGTGCCATGGCCTAACCCTTTCCCTTGGCTTTCTAGGAAAATTCCCAACTTCCCTCATCCAAATTATCTAAAAAACGTGTATTTTGCACATATCCACGAGATCCTTTGATGAAACACGTGGACATTCATGACTTGTTTTTCGGTGTGAAACCCACGGATGCCCTAAAAAATAATGAAAAATAAAATCATTTCGAGTTTTCTTGCAGGTTTTTCGGTTGGGCTCATTTCCCAACGTCCCCATGCCCGTACAAAACAGATTCAACTTTCCTAACCCCTTTGGGGAATATATAAAAGTGCCATTGAGGGCTAGAATGGGGAGAAGTCTTTTGGTGCAAGGTTAAGCTGTTGAGATCTAGCAAGCTTCCCTATTCCTTTTATCCTCTGAGTAGCATCCCCCAAACTAGAAACTCTTTTTCCAATGTTTCTTCCTTCTTATATAGTCCTAAGGTGTCTCTTTATCCTTATTGGGTTATCCAAGGAAGAGCCTCATTGTTGAGTATATGCTTGAAGGATTTGTGAAGGAACCCGAGCAGTTGGCTCTGAAGTAGTGCCAAAAGCGAGTCAAGTTGTAACTAACTTTGATATTTGGTGTTAATAGAATAGTTCTCTTTCCCTCCAATTTTGTGCTCATTGCAATATTGTATGTTATCATTTTTATACTTGATTTGGATATAATACATGGTATATATGCTACTAGATTACATAACTACCTCGTTGTAGTATTTGTCTTGATTTTGTTTAGCAGTCTTGTTTCAGTAAAGGTCGGGAGCACTTCCAAAAGCAGGAGCAGAGATTGACATTGAACGAAGGGTTTAAGGTGCACACTTTCTCCTTCTCTCTTTCCCTACTCTCTCCTAGCGAAAAGTGTTTTTTGTTTTGTTTTTACATGTTTGTTTGTGAGGGAAGATTTCAGTCTTCTCAATTTGGTCTCGATTTGCTATGACTTGACCCAAAGTCACGGGGGAAATATCCTGTCAACACTTACCAGAGGAAGAATTTCAAAATTGGCAACGGATGCAAAACAACCAAATTCTCTTCTTTGACGGAGCCTCAAAAGGAAACCCCGGATAGGCTGGTATAGGAGGGGTAATACTCAATCCCAGAGGAAACATTGAGACAATTTATGCCTGAAGCATTGGAAAGGCCCCAAACAATCAAGTAGAGGCATATGCAGTTTTACAAGGGATACAACTCGCAGTGCAACAAGGCATCCAAAACCTAATTATACTCAGAGACTCAATGATCATCATCAATTATCTCAAATGCCATTCTAAACCCAGAGAAACAAAGCTCAGTTTAATCTTTGCAAGAATCGGGGAAGCACTAATAGGTCTCCACAAAATTGAATCCCTCCATATTCTGCGCCACCCAAATCAGGTAGTAGATCAGCAGGCCAACGAAGCCACCAAGGAAAAATGGGGGCATGTTCGAGTTAACAGGGTCATACAAACACAACCTATAGCATGAAGAATCACTCCTTTGTTCATTCAATATCGCAATTGTGGGAAATTTAATGTAAGGATAATAGTTGTTAGTGATCATAGAAGAATTGGGATAAGAATCAACTAGCTTAGTTTTCTGATGTACCTTTGTTGTGCAATTCTACACAACACTTTTTATTTCAATAAAACTTTTCCCCCATCTTTGTTGAAAAAAACAAGAAGAAGAAAAACAAATTATATTACTAAATAATCTGGTGAAAAACATTGCAATGTACAGAGCAATACAAATGGTAGAATGGTGGTAGCTTATCTTTGAGAGTATATGTGATGGATACACACATTCACAAAAATCCCATAATGAGAGGCTCAAATTACATTATATCATAATACGAAAAACCATAATATCCAAAGAACCTAGTACTAAGAGACGAGGTGGTGAAAGGAATGTGAGCCTAGGGGAGCCCAATTGGTATGTTAACTTTAGAGGCCATAATTTTGCATAGGAACTCCTTTTGGGGATTTCTTTGGGCCATACAAATCTTATTATCCTGGGTTCTATGTGTTTGGTAGGACCCACAGTCAAAATTTGATTGTAAGGGCATGGGAAATTCCAAAAATGTGTGGGAAGGGATTGAGAATGTAGTGAAATTTTAGGACCTACAAAACTATTGCAAATATGATGAGGTTCAAGACCATTTTTAGATGATCACAGTCTTGAATGTCCACTTGGTTGTCCCAAATGACCACCTAGATCAACATGGGATGTAAAGGACACCCCAAGTCCATGAACAACTATCACAAGCATTTGAGTAAGAAATTCCATCTCATCTTTAATATATTTGTAATGTGCTCGCTTAATGGTGACAATCTACTTTTCATAGCCATACAAAAAGGTTGTGGTCCAATTGATATCATCTCCCCACCCAATAATCTATCTTTCGACCTCCATTAGTCTTAATAGTTTGAGCATAATTATGATGTTGTGGTGTGAAATAATAATTAGGAAGAACATCTTCTAGATGCACATTTTCTCAACCCCAATGAAACAACAAAGGCAATGTTTTGATGGTCAAACAAAATCAATTCCCAAAGGACTCAAAATAACCTATTCCCATCACAATCAAGAAAAAAAAATGTAGTTTTAATGAGAGCATGGCCCTATTGGGGCCCTTCAACACACTCTCATTGACTTTTGGATAGTTAAACCATGTGAACCATAATTCAAAGAAGTCACACCTTTTGAATTTATTGGGATCATAGAGGGGTAATATGATCTTGATGTGACTCCAGTCTATTCATTCCTTGTGGGGGATTCAAATAGGTAGTAGTCCTTCTTTGTCATATTGGATCTAAACCGTGCTAAATTCACTACATATTAGCTAGTAGGCCTTTAACAACTTAAAAAACATCAATATCCACGAGGTTTATTATTCCTCGACATTATTTAAAGTATAAATGTTGGCCAAGTGAAAGATCCAACCTTTCAAATTCAACAACATCTAGATGAGTGAGTGGGATGGGTTGGATCCCTGCCCTATAACAATGGAAGCAACCTGTACCCGGATAAGAGTAGAGACTCCTTCCTTTCCATTTGCATGGTTACAATAAACTCAACATCGTTTGGCCAAATATAGAGCATGGTTGTTTTAACAAAAAACAAACAATTTTAACTTCTTGTAAATAAAGAATGTCTACACCAAACATCCAATTGCAAAGCCTTCAAACCATGGATATGTTGTAGGGTTTTGTAAGGCCCCTTGACATTCCATGATACTACCTTCATTAGGAATCAATAGCAAGATAGTCCATCTCATATCCATCATTCAACGTGGCCAACATCTTGAATGAGTTTGGTAAAATCATGCTTTTTATACTAAAGGCTCAAATTCACGCACATTGGGGTGCTTCAATAGCGCCTTATACTATGAGGTTGCTTGGTGTGTAAAAAATAGAGGAGGATACCATGCCCTATGACACCCCCTTGAAAGAGAGCAGCTTGAAAATGACTCATAGTCTTGCTCTCTGCATTTGAGGTTGTAGGATTATTCATGGCCAACCCTTGATGCATTGGTCTCTTAACATGATGTACCTTAGGACCTAGAGTCACTTTGTTGATTTTTCTCACCTCTTGAATGAAACCATTGTTGTCACTTGTTGATCAAGCCTTTTAGGCATGAGGTTGTGGAGTAGGATCAAGTCAGGAAGGTGGAACTCAAGTGTAGGGCAATTTAGTTGCTTAAATTGTTGCTCATTAAATGATCAACCAGGGAGATCGTAAGGTTGTGAGATGCTGGAAAAATATATGCAGGAGTAGGCCAATTGTTTTGTATACTATCTAATCACACATCAATTCAATTGAAAGCACACCTCCAAGAGTTAAATTGAACATGAATTCACATTTGACATGTCTCACAATCACGTTGCCTATCTTCTACCAGATTTGTCACAACAATTGTCAACACCTTAAAGATATTCAATCGGTTCAATTTACACTTGTACACACTTGACATAAATGAAATTGCAGAAAGAAATGAGAAGCAAATGAAATGAACAGTTGTTGTAGTAAAATAACATAATGAAAGGAACTATTTGGGCAGTGTATACCAGAGAGAGGGGGCCCTGCCTCTCTTGGCACACACTACCAAGAAAGACTATAACAAAGAACTTTGGATCTGCAACAAAGGTTCTTTATTCCAGCATCAAGAGTTTACAATGATTACAACGATATTGAATACGCTCCTCCCAATGTTTATCCTTTTTATACTAAGTTATATCTATATGTTTTATATCCTCAATGACTCATATGCTCTCTTATTTATACATAGAGCCTCTCTTTCTCAAAATGAAAGGAGTTACAACAAGATGAGACCATATCCTAAATAAGTGGATTTTTTTGCAACCAACAAATCTTACATCCTAAACATGTGAACCTCATCAACATCAAATCTTGTATTTAGTCTAAGTTTGTTTGAAGAGGCCAACAACATCATATTTCATGAGATTTGTGTTCCCAAATCAATGTATATGAACCGCAACTTGTTCAAACTATTTTCTGGAAAATAATTGGTGAACTATCGGAACAGAGGGTCCTTGGCAGTTACTGGAACAGAGGATCCCTAGCAGTTACCGGAACATAAGGGTACCTAGCAGTTACCGGAACAGAGGCTTCCCGATAGTTAACTGGTGAATAGAGGATTCTAGATTATGGTAATTAACTACTGAACTCTACAAGTAAATTAGGAAACTTCAATATCTATGCTAAGTAATCATCAAAACATGGGAATTCAACCACTTTAGTGTACACATGTCACGTGAAGCTCATTTAAGGTAGAAATGGACAAATGTGTGGAAATATGAGTGATGAAAGGTATGGGGATGAAAGCATAAAGTTAGTGAAAATGGTTAAATGGCATCGTAAAATGTTTCATTTATGAGGCCCAACATCAATTTTAGTCATTAACAAACAATCTTTAATCTATAGCCATGGTTTTGGCATATGAAACAAGTATTTGAGAGGTTTTTGTATCTTAGAGGCTATATTAAAACTCTCCTCCTGCTCAAACCTAAACAATATTCTCATGGTATCTGGGCATATTGACCTTGAGACCAACTTTCATTTTAGGTTTAGGGTTGAAAACCTAGCGTGGTTCATCGTGAGTAAAGCTCCTTATGGGTGCAAAAATATGTTCTAGGAAATCTTTGAACTACATGGAGAGAGCCGAAAATTATACCTAGAGGTGATAACTTAATTGGGCCACTTGTTCAATTGAAAATATCACATCCAAGGTAGTGATAACCACTAGGGTATGACACCAAAGCCATGGTTGCAAGAATTAATGGCAACACAATGATATTCCTCTTTAAATGTGAATTGAAAAAGAAAAAGAAAACCTTTTTTTCATCCTCTGAGCAGTTGTGTAGAGGCAACCATGTGGGTCCCAAATTTTCTTTAACTCAAGGATTGATAACGGACTTAGATGGCAATCAGGCCAAAAAAATACCTAAAGCGCTATATAATGTTTTTTAAAGCGAAATTTCTCCAATTTGGCTAAATTTTAATATTTTTGAAGAAATTTAGGCTAATTTTTTTTCATATTTTCATTAAAAATAAAAAGGTTGTAGCCTAATTTATTATTATAGTTACGCATACATGTTATGACCCAAGGGGGGCATATATATGGTCATTTGGTATGAGGACAAAGCTTTTTGAAGGAGGGTACTATGTTATGACCCAAGGGGGGCATATATATGGCTAAATGTATATGATATGACCCCAAGGGGGGGGGGCATTTATGGGCCTAAATGTACATGTAATGTGTAAATACATATGTAATAAGGTCGGCCTAGTGATAAAGGGGCCTCACGTGCAAGTGTGAATATCTATATATAAGAGATCATGTATTCATTGTTGAGAAGGGAATTGTGAAGTATAAATGGTATTCGGTTATTTGGAGGGGGTTCCCCTATTCTTTAAGGAGTTCTTGTGTAACTTATCTATATTGGAGTTGTGCTCCACGTTGACATTTTGTACATGGTGTGTACCTCCATTATTTTATGATATTTGTAAGCATTTGGATCATAACAATACACTTGTATTTTTTGCCTAAGTATAAACATTTTCTATGAACATATAATAGGTTTTCTTAGTATTTTCGCCAAGTCAATGATTATGCATCCCAATTTTTTGGGTATATTCACTACACATGGATGATTAGTTAATAGAAATTACTCTTGGGAAAACCATGAATTTTCAATTGAATCCATGTAAATTTATGAAGGAAAAGAAAATGTTTTTAATTCTTTAGTTATATTATTTTTTTCACTTCTTTCAACATGTAGGTAATATATCATGTTGTATATTAGTGTGTAGATTTTTTTCCATGTATTTCTAAAGATATTTTCCATTGCCATTTCTTTTTGTTGTAAGTTACCTCTGATTGATATGAAAGTTTGTTTTTTTCTCTAAATATTCTACTATGGGTTTTTTTTGTTGATTATTGTCAATGGTGCACATGTGACACTAATGGAATTATATTGTTGCCAAATTTTAAAGGTAGTAACAATAAATCAATTGGTTATCGCTTAAGATAAGTGGTTTTTTTTTTTACAAATATGTTTTGGTCGCCAAATGATTTGATAAGTTATGAATTGTGTGGTTAAGAAAAAACACATTGGCACTATAGTGTGACATGTAAGAGTATTATGCTAACACCTTCATCCAACAAAATATGCACAAGACTTTTATCAAGCGGAACTTTATTGCAACATGGATCGCTTTGTGTATAATCTTCCTCATTGCCTTTTCAATGAAACCATGGTTCTAGTCACCTCCTCCTTGAGCTTCCATAACAAGGTTGGCAAACTTAAACTTGGGCTAATGAGTAACCATTCTAACATTCCCACAACCTTGTGATAGGCATGTAAGACCACCTAGGACCATTGCATGACAACAAAGTTGTTAGGGTAGAGAGTTAAGGCAGTTAAGATGAGTAACATAGACAAACAATATAGGTCCATTAATACCCCAATCCACTTGCATGCAAAACCCCAACAAAGCATCGCCTTCCAATTGTAACAAGTTCGACTATGGTCTATTGAACCAATGCAAACATATGTTTTGGCAATAGCCCTTGATTTTCAATTCATGGAATTATTCTTATGTTGTTTTCTTTTTTCTACCTTTTTGAAAAATGAAATGATGTGGGGATTGTAAGCCATGGAGAGGAATGATGGGTTGTAAAGAAGCTACATTTTCCAACATAAAGGATAATTTAAGCACATGATCAAAGTTGCATGAACGCGGTTCCCATCTTCTATTGTGTCAATGCTCCTTCATTGGATTTGTCTCATTGAGCCAGGTTTGAAGCTTGGTGTCCTACCATATGCTTTGAGAAAAATGAAATTGATGACTAGAAACTTACAATGCACTTAATTCTCAATTCATGAATCATTATTTTTAACAATTTTTTAAACATGCTCACACACACATGTACACACTTGCTTGGAAAAAGTTATTTTTATCCAAAACCACCAAAGTTGGTATAACAATACATCCCAAACCTTGTTCAAGTGCCTCAACAAACCCTATAACTCTCCAAAGGTTAGTCTTAAAGGATCATTATTGTGGGACTAAGGGGTTGGTTCAAGTTGAGTACCTTTACAAAATCTGACGAGCAATTCATGTTTTCCTTTCCTTGGCTTAAGATTCAAAGGGATGGATTTGATGGAATTCTCATCCTTTTAACTTTTCATTTTAGTTAAACCTTGATCATTTGATTCATGATGAATTCTCATTGAAATTGGATGATTATCACAAATCATTGCTTCAAAGGGCCTACAAACCATTTTTTAACTTATTGATTCATAGAGTTAATGAAATGTTTGATAACAGAGCTTTGAAATGTGGAGCTAAGTGACTCCTCTTTCTTTGATGTGTTGATTTCTTTGACGAGCTAATATCTGAGCCTTCCTCTTGAAGATCATTGGGTGGATCACTACTATTGAATGAAACGACTTTCTCATTTCCCTATGTTAGCTCCCTAATTGCAAAAATAATCAAACGATGGCTCTCATCGACACCTTGCCACTAAGTGGGTTTTTTAGAGCATTGATTCTTATTTTTCTTTGAAGGGTGAGATATAGTCATGTGCCATAGGCAAAACTATAAGTTTTAAACCTTTGAAGTGAAACAATGTATTCAAATTCTTATGCAAAATAGAAAGAACAACAATGGAATACACATAATACACAAAGATTTACACTAGAAACCCTTAGCCGGAAAAACCAACAAAACTTAGAGCCGCAACTTTATTTTCTTCATTGTATTAACTTGGCTATACATAATACAATATTTAGGTATTCCACAACATCCAAAAAACCTAATCCATTAACCCAAATTATATTACAACCCTAATCCCTTAACCATGATTAGATTACAATGGACCAAAAAACACAAAACAACCCAAAAAATTAAGCATGCAAAGAATATAACACATTCCCAACAAAAACAAGACCTACCTCTAAAGGATACTTATTTGTAGTTTAATTTATGCTTCCATGTAACCTTTGTCACTTTCATATATATTTCTTTTGGAAGGCCTTTGACAAGGTCCATTTTGATGCATATTCTTGTGAAGATAGTTAAATGTATTCTTCATGTCCCCCAAGAGGTAAAATTGAAATTTTCTAGAATTAGGGTGCTCGTGAAAGTGAAGACCAAGTTGGGGAGCAAACCCCAATCGGGACTGAAGTGAGCTCTTTCATGGAGGTGTCAGGGGATGGAAACCAAGTCTTGGACATATGCTAACTAAAACCCATGATCCAAGGCCCCATGTGGAAGATATAATCTCTATCTTTTGCATAATCAAATTTTACAACCAAAAACTCCATGTGCCAAAGGGATGGATGCAAGATGCATCCTACAAGAGGGGCTTCCAAGTCTAAGACATTGATCCATGAAGGTCCATAACGTGATGCCCATAATCCATTAAACCCATAAATCTCACCATGATCTTAGTATAAGTTCAGTTCTTAGAGCAATGCCATCGTTGAAGGAGATGATAAGAATTGTCAGTGCTTTGTTCAAGATAATGAAACTACTAGTGGGAGGCTGGGAAAGAATACTAGAGCTAGAGGAAGCTATTGCTCCTTTGAAATATTTGAGAGCAACATACACTCCCCTCAGAGCCACAACAAAGAAATAAAAGAAACCAAATAAAATCAATACTTTCCATGATAGAGCATTAGGCACATGAATCATATTCACATACAATTAGATCAATATCGTGGGGAAACTTGGATCAAAAGGGAGAACCCTGATCTTCAAATAACCCATATAATCTCTGGACAAAAATGGAGATGAGTATGCAATAGATATAATAATGAAATTTCAAGACAACTTCGAATATGAAGTGCAAATGGAGTGAACTGAACAAACATGACAAAAGGGCACAACCATGAAGAAATCCCATTTGCACTCACGTGTGAAAACCTTGACTTTGTGTGTGTGTAAACACAAACCTATTCCCCCAAAAAGGAAAAAAATCACATTCAATTATACATCTAAGAGGAACCGCACAAGTATTTGTAACTCTATGCAACTTCCTGATGTCATTCTCCAATCCATTGGGAACCCCATGACTATTGTAACTTTAATTTCTAAGCTCATTAAAAAATTCATAATAACTAGTATAGGCAATGATGGTTTGTTGAGTTGGTGAAAGAAAAGTGTTGTTAATATACCTACTAGGATTGAAGTCTCTCTAATGACACATTAGTGCTTGTGATAGTTGTACAATGGTACTTGAGTTAGTGGTTGGGCCCAAGGGAAAGTCTTGGGAAACTTTGGCAGAATAGATACTACCCCCCCACTCGCAATGGCTTAGTCAAAGGATGAGTTGTGTAACATGATGAGATGTTTCTACCCTATTTAAGTTCTCGAATATAATAGTGGTTGCTTGCTCATGTTTTTTTTATGGTTTAGCTACTTCTATATTAATACGTAAAGGAAAAATACAACCAATGTTAGTCATAGGCTATGCATGAAGGAGTAGAATTACAACTATCAAAATATGATAATAATAGTCTTAGAGTGTATCTTTCTCTTCAAGGAAAGGCACTTACTAATCATGAACTTGATGGCCAAGACCTTGCAGGGTCTATAGTTAAAGGAACTAACATTAAAGAGACAAAAACTAGCAACAAACTTGAATAAGCTCGACCTTAGGAGTCAAAACCTTTCATCAAGTTTATGAAGACCAAGGGGTGTCTTTATCCTACAAGGTGGAAGTCATGTCTTGGAAGTGATTCATTTTGACCATTCCCTTCACTTTATCCTCCTTCCTCAGTTTCTTAGTGTGGTTGTCATTACCAACCTTAATCTCCACCTCCATCTCTTAGACATAATCACTACAAGCTTTAAAACCCTAAATAACATTGGTTAAACCAACATACTTGATATTTTGGAATCTCTACTCTTAGAGCAATCAAGGTTAGGGATCTATGGCATTAACTCTACATCATTTCTTGCACTTAAAGTTTTTCCTTGCTTCTCCCTCACCTTTTCCTCTGTAGCTTCCACCTCACATCTAACCTTTGCGGAGAAGCGAACATGATAGGCTTTTGCAACAACCTTTGCATGATTCATCTTCTTCCTTCCGTAGACCTCCCCTTCTCCCAAACTCCCCTCTTGCTTACATTTATGTGGATGCCCTCCATGAGCACTCTAAAAAATTGACATGGTAGAGAGTCTAAGCTTTGGTGGAGGAGTAACAAACATGATGCCTAAGCCACGAGTGCCAAACCTTCGAACATAATGCCCACATGATCAACTCAAAACAAAACCTAGGCACCAAACAATGCTAAAGTTGTCGACAAAGCAAAATCCATGAACATAGTAATCACCATGAACACCAAACCCTCACATAAGATCCATTGGCACATGTCCATCGACCCACAAATTGAGAGTTGTGATAATGCAAGGAAGATGTTTGGAATCCTTGGGCCATGGAAACCATCCAAATACCAACAGTGGCACAAAGTTGAAGCCTAAATCAAGTTTCCACAATGTCACAATTCTACTCATTTCCCATGTGCAACGAGACATGGAGTGCTTACCACCTTCCACAATCGCTATAGTCAATGTTTACACTAGCCAACTCCAATTTTGAATGCTTATGTTAACGGGGGAGCGTGCAAAGAGTGGCTTTGATAACATCCATGTTCCTCCATCATTTCCCCATGTACTTTCAATGTGTGCCTCATGTACTGAACTACAC